>CCAG010006523.1:0-191727 GCA_001077435.1 Glossina morsitans morsitans | reverse complement strand
TATATATATTTATATATATACATACATATATACAAATATACAAACACCATGCGCACACACACACACACACACACACACACACACAGACGTACACTCTTACACGCATGAAAAGGGGGAGACACATTTGCACCTTATATATATATATTGTATATATATATGTATGGTTATTATATACGAATTGTGTTTGTTGGATGGATGATAGCAAAGCAAACGTCATAAAATAAATGAATCAAGCGCTTTAATGATCGCCTGTTCGACCACCACCACCACCACCACCACCACCACCATCTTCATATAAAATAATGTATAGGTAATCTTGTCGGACTTAAAGAAGAAGAAATCGTCAATCTGAAATGAAGATGAAATCGAAGGCGAACCACACAGATTTTATTGTAACGCGTTTTCCATGCCTAGCTAAACACATAGTTGAAAGCTTCAAAAAAAAAAAAAAAAAAAAGGAAAAAAACAACAGCAAAAAGTATCAGTACGTTGCGTGCGTGGGCAGTTTCCAATCATGCGCGAGTTTACCTTTTGTCTCTTCAATGAATCATTCATTCATTCATTCATTCGGCACTTTCGGCCAAGCCAAACAAAGTCGCAATAATCAAGAGACGATCATAAATGATCGCTTTTAACCGTCATATTAAATCTCAGCTGGCCGATTACTTTGACCAGTCAAATGAAGAAAAGCAATAAATAAAGGAAATAAACAAAAAAAAAAAGACGAACTAACTTCGCGATTAATGAAACAATTTCAGCAAAATGTTGACTGATCGTTTTACGTATGACAAATTTTAGAAATTCAAACAATAAAGGGATCGCCGTGTAAAACAATTTGCATCAGTGAAAAATAACTGCATTTGTACTTTTTAATATTTTCGAAATTTTTGTAATTCTTCTTTTAGCGAGCGTACCCGTCATCCTCTTTGTTAAGAAAGTTTTTCAGCTTTTACGGCACATAGACTAGAGAAAGCATCAGCAGCTTACTGCCGTAAGAATGTTACATCAAAATATATTCATGAAATTTCAGCGAGCCTTTTAGCAAACTGAGTTCGACTAACTCGGTTTGCCCTAGAAATGAACAGTATGCGTATGTAAACATATGCGGTAATTGGGATTCTGAATTAAATTAAACCTTAAACCTTCAAATGAACCTCTATCCTTGGTAAATCCAAGTCCACGTATTCTTGAGACAAATCTAGAGAAGAGGCTTGGTTTAAATTGATTCCAGCTCCTATAGACAACCAGTAATTAAAAAGCCGCAACTGTTTTGGAAGGAAACGAGGAAAAAGAAAATGCTAAAGAGATAAAATTAAAAGCAAAAAGCTGCAGCAAATCCCAGGGAAACAAGGGGAACAAGTGAAACACTGTTAAAGTAACGATACGAAAAGCAGAAATAATCTCGGAGAACCGAAATGTATGAAAAATATGAAAAGAAAGCAAAAAGCGGTAAAAATCCCGGGGAAAATTTCTCCAGAAAATATTAAAATAAAGCCAATACATTGAAGCAGTCTCTACGGGAAAAGGTTTTTTTGCTGCCTCTACTCGCTCTAATACGATCAAAGTGTGATTTAAGAGAAAAAACGCGTTTTTTGTATCGCTACCCTACTCCTCATACCACCATATAAAAATTTTAACGTGTTTTGTAATATCGTCCGGCGACGGGATAGTTGGTTATTGGAACCTTTGTTACGCAGATATTTTGACGAAAGGTGTTCAGCCGCATTATGGGTGTAACGCTTGATAAGCACAAAAAAAGGGGCCAAACGAATTTTAAGCAAAGTTCCCAAAAGCCCATATATATATACATATGTAATGAAAACATACATATACAAGTAGTATACGTAAAACAAAAAAATTCAAAAAATGCAAAATTGAAACCTTATTTACCTAACTTCCTCGAAACGATTTACCTCGACTTTGACGCGACGATGGTTTTTTCATTTTCATGAAAAACATCAATTCAACGCCACTGTCTTTTTCACGATAGTCGCTAGACTTACCGATAAATTTTCTTTCTCGACCGTTGCCTCCTCTTGTATTTTAAGATTTATACTTTTTTCATATTCACGCTCACGTTCACACTGAACAAGAATGTCTCTTGACTTTCGTGTCTTTGTGAATGGCTACAAGTTTCCTATCGACGACTGTGCAAAATACCTTGTCTCACCGCTTTGACCAAAGGCTAACTAACGTGGAACAATTATTTCTGTTTAGCTTTTCTAAACACGCGAGCAACTCAGAGGACTCTATTGACCAATTCGTGTGGAACCACAAATTAACACAAGAAGTACATAAGTTTCATACATGTTTGAACCTACGTCCTGCAGTTGTGGGGAACACCTAGTAACTTCAATATTGATTTTTTCTTATTGAAATATTGATTGAAGACCCCTTGTCTCATCATCAATTAAATGGGGCTCCTTTGGCAATTTATCAGCAAATTACTCATTATGATCTGTATATTCCGCGTTATGTTAAAAATCAAGTCCAATATTCTGTTAGATTGGGTAATCACGTCCCCATATGTTGCATCTCTTTGTATTTATAAGTTTCTAAAAATAAAACTAAAAAATAATCAATTCTTAGTGAATCGAAAGTGCCGAAGCGTTGTTGATACTTGACTAAAATATCTTCATTCTTTCTATTAGACACATAGATTGCATCTAACATTTTTAGATGTTCTGCTTTTCGGAAACGTGGTCACAACGCCAGTAGATACTTTCTTGTTAATGACCAGATGGAAGCCTGTCTTTTTAAATTATATGAAGACAAAGATGAAGCATCGACGAAGCAATCAACTACATTTCTATGATCTTTCTAAGCGTTCTAAGTGTTAATCGTTTAATCGGTTAATCACTACACATTTAGTTCTAGATCGAAGGGTAAAAGAAAAAGACACAAAGAAAACAAACGATAAGTAGACTATTTGCTACTTTGTGCTGTCATCTTCTTATAAAGACGATGCAATCAACTCAATACCAATATACTTTAGTGCGACTGTTTAATCTTCTTTCCCTTAGAATAAATGCGCGGAAGAGTTTTAAATGACGGATAAGTCAGCTGCCGGAAAAAGAGACTGTCTTAACACTAAAATATCAATGAGAGGATTCCCCTTGGTGAGGACTTATATAATTTGGGAAAGCATTACAGTCCCTATGGAATTTTTTTTTTTTTTCAATATAACCCCCAAAAAGAAAAACCTTAATTTGAACCAGGACAGGATTGCCATTATGTTTCTTATTTACTTGTTTTTGTTTTGTTTTTTTACTGGCAACAATAAATTTGTAGCGCAAGGATTAAAATCGTGAAAAAAAAGCTTGGCCTATAAAAATTATGATTAGACCAGCATTTTAGAGTAACACGCAATGATGTTCTTTCCCGTAATTCTAAGACAGCTTAGAACGAAATTGCAGACTCTTGCTTTAATTCTTTGCAATGTCTCTTGGTTAAAAATTGCAAATCTCGCATGAATAGCCGAAGAGGCGAATAGGTAAGGATTCCTTCTACCTAACCAGTGTTCGCGAGTTCAAATCTCAAGTAAGGTAGAGTTTACTTTGGCTGTAAGTGTCGTGAGTACTCAGCATATAAAGGCATTACGCTTACCGGTTGAGTACACACCCACTGGACTCCAGCTACTCTCTATATCTTTCTCTTTCCTCTCTTCTCTTTAACCTGATTGTTTGGTCATATATAAAAAAAAAATAAGGAAATAATAATAAGAATAAAACTTCGACTAAAAGTCGACATAAGAGCTGGTGTCAGAAATACCATGTCGCCACAAAGTTGATATAGGAGTTCAAAAAGAGAAGACGAATGGACATAGTACAATTGCTGCAAAACCGGCTAAAGTTATAAACTTAAAAAAAAAATAAATAAATAAGTAAATAAAATAGAAAATGTATGCGTCAACAATGCTTTCATTTGGACACTTTTAGCACGCGCGAGCTCAATACACAACGCTGTACAATATTATCTGCGTTAATTATGTCTGTGACGATATGCCAACGAAAATCTTTAGCGATTAGTGTGCTCTACCTCTTTTCCTCTTTACCGGCTCTCGTACACATCTTTTGTTATCCTTTTATAATTTTTTTTTTTTTTTTTTTTTTTTGTAAGCTCGTTTTGTTTCACATTTCCTCTCTTACAGGCTTTGTGCTGTTCGCTCGCAACGGATCCATAATGACGAGCCTATCGTATGTATGCGAGATGCGTGCTTCATGTTTATTTATTTATATATATATATATATAAATATATGTATTCGTAAATATCTCTCTGTAGTGTCACAAACATCGAGCAGATGTGTGCAACGAAAAAATGTATGCAAACTTTACAAGTTGGCACGTGATACCGAAAATGTACACAAAACACATTCACATTCATGCTAATGTACATTTGTGCGTTAGATTATACTGTAAATATCCACGTGTATATATATATATATGCCAGCATAAATACATTTCTCTACATGCCATATATTATGTATAGAGTAACTGTAAGACAAATTATCATCACCAACAACATCATCATCATCGTCATCATCTACGTAGTTGAATGCAATCTATTAAGAAAATATATAAAATTTTAAATATTTAAACGTCATGCACGCACACACACACACAAGCACAAAAAAGGCTGCTTTTGTTAACATATACGCAGTGAGGTACATGCATATATCATATATGCATATGTACATACGAGTATGTAGGAGCAGTGATGCAAAATTAGGCAATTAAATAAAAAAGAACTGTTAAGCCTGGAGGGGGTTACAAATTTCATATATTCGATCAACTCTTTCAATTTATAAATTGGTGGACTCTTTGCTAAGGAGAGGCCTGTCTAACTTTCTTAATCTTCTTCTTCTTCTTCTTCTACTTATTCTTCTTTATTTATTTTCTTTTTTTTCGAGGATAATATATTTTACACTTTACCTGACATATATGGAAGTGAATTACGCAGGTTTATGTAAATATTTAGATACATACATTATCATATATTTTTAATGTTTGCTATACATGACCTTAGCATAACCCTGAACTAAAAAAGCAAAATTATGCAAAATCCTTAAGAAAAGTTTCTCTGCATAAGCAAAGACAGTGCTTCTCTCGTAATTGCGGTATCCGATAACACCTGCGCGTACCAAAACGTTTAACAATAACAACTAAGAAGGTTTTGTCCGTTTTCCACTCATCTAACCACTGCTTACTAATGAACGTTTTGGTAAACAACAAGTGCAGTTTCGAATAAAATGAATGAAATAAATTTGATAAAAACGTTGTACTTGCCACCACCTACTCTCCACTCTAACCCTCTCCTTTATTCTTTAGTGTGGAGAAATCGTTGGGAAGACTTTCTTACTGAGCAATCAGACTCAAGATTTTTTACAAGTCTGTGTGTTATTAAGGAAACCGAGAGAATTAGTAGTGTGAGTGTATGCCTGATATTGTTGGGTTGATGCTTCTCGTTGTACATGTCAAATCCATGGGTAAACTCCAGCGTGACACTCCTGGAAGTATGGATTATCTAAATGCAAAACGGATATAATGTCGATAACCATAAGGCATTACAATCCGAATTGTGGGAACAACTGGGGTCAGGATGGGTCGGAATGCCCATCTCGATAAATCAACTACGCTTTAAATGACGCAGGATCGTCCAGCAACATGATCGAAAAGGGATGTGGCCTGAGTTGTTTATTACATATAACTCACAAAACAATCGGCTTCATCCGATTACGTTGAGTATGGATCCTACCATTGAACTATAAAAAAAAGGACTAAAATATTGCTATCATCGTTTACGGCGTTAAAGCGAAAAATACTGTAACTGCAAACGCTTATGCTAAAAACTTGCACGTCGGTGTGTCCGATAATAGTTAAGTTAAGCTGTTCTACGCTTTTTCCGAAACATCCTAATGCTTTCGCGTTAACCCATTTCATTGGAAGTATTTTTTGCTTCATTATTATTTTTCCTTTCCACGCATCGAATGGCAAGAAGATATATTTTTGGTATAGGAAGAGAGGAAGAGAGAGGATGGAGAGCTGTGCGGTACCGTAGAAAAATGATAAAAGAAAAACCGCGAATTCATTCATTAGAGTTGCCGACCAGTCAATACTCTGCTTGGTAACTGGTTCAGTCGTGTCTTTTCCTATTCTTGTTTAAAAAAAAAAAAATTGTTTCTCTTATTTACATATTTTCGAGCACAAGCTAGCCTAGGGTGGCGACCGCGTAGCGAAGTGAGTTGCCTTACTGCCCATCCTATGCACTATTTTACTTAACACTGCTAGCCTGCCTCACTTTGCCAATGGTTGCAGTCCGCCACTTGCCATTAACTAACAATTATTCGCTTGAATCGTGTCGTTAAACTTGAATATTTTGCGATCCTTTGCATTACTTCATACTGATGAAGTAATCCTCGATATGCATTAGTATTGAAGATTCCAGCTTCGGTGGGACTCTTACTACTACTACTACTATCACTACTACTAGTAATACTACTACTGCTACTACTACGGGGACTGAAAAAATTCTGAAAGAGCAAGTGGCGACGTCATCATCATTACCACCATTATGTACTAGTTTTCTATTTACATAAGTAAATTTGTGTATGGCGTGCATTTACAATTTCTTTCCTCATTTCTTTCCTTTTTTTCGTATTTTTCCTGATTTTCATATTTTTCAATTTTCTTTATTTTTTCTCCCGCGTTGCTTATACTTTTGGCTTACATCCATCTCGTACTATAGTAGTACTAATGCATATATACGTACATACAAATAAACAAACGCACAAACACACACATGCACGCGCGGGAGCTTATATATGTATTAGCAAGAATACAAGAATGTCTGTGTTTACGCTCAAGTATCGTAGTTTTACAATGGCATGGAAGTGACTGACTTCCAGTTGAAAGTGAAAAGTTTACCAAAGTGCACAGCAAAGAAAAAATTCGCGTAACGGAAAAAATCATAAAACTTTTTTACGTGAGTACGCCGTATTTTACACTTATATACATAGATACGTACAATATATATATAAATATACAGACACAGGCACAAACCGAGAAACATACTTATATATAAACAAATGCTAAATGTCGCGCCGCCGCTTATATACGCGATTCTGTCTACAAATACATTGAAATAACAGTTGAAAACACATACACATTTACAGTGACATAGAAATATGGTAGAATATGTATAAGAATGTTTACTTTATATATAAATATATATATATATATATATATATATATATATATAAATGTACATGTATATATGTATGCATATATATTTGTATGTATATATACTATGGTATGTTTATTTTTTAAGCGTAAATTATATTCCGTTATTTACACTAACACTTGTTTTATGCTAAGTAGACATCTTTTACGGGTTTGTGTGTTTATATTTCCTCTTCGTTTATTTTCAGTTTCTATTTTTTCTTATTATGCATAAACATACGCATACACCGCGTTTATACACATACATACATATAAACGAATTTTGTTTTTTTTTTTTTATATTATTTTTATTTTTATTTTTTCATTTTTTTTTTTAAGTTCTTTGTCGAACAATGTCAAGGTTATAGTGGTAGTAACAGTCATTCATTCATTCATATTGTATATCGGCCGAGTTAATTTGATAAATTTTGAATTTAAAGCGTCCCCGTGTACTATGCACAGACACATAGCTATATATGCGTTATATTTTAGAGGTCTCTTAATTTATTGCTTGTAGTAAGATTTGATGAAAAAAATATATGACGATGAAGAACAAAAGTTTTGTGCATTTCCTTTGTGTTGTTTGCAAAATCTTGTAGTTAGACAAAAAACTCTTTTTGTTTCCACGTCCAATGGTGACCTCTGTTAAAGTAAGTTTCATATATTATAAGCACACAAACGCATGTACATACATGCGTGCATAGGATAGCATACATGTAAACGTCCTTATAATACAAACAAATAACATACGATACTTGATCTACACACACACACACACACACGCACACCCATAGATACTCATGTGTATATGTGTATGCACGTATGTGTATATATGTGTATGTATGTGCATATATATATATATATATATATACATATATGCACATATGTACTAATTCATGCAAGCATACAATGCTCAGAAAGCCCCCTTGAGAGAAATCATTAAAAACGCTTGAACCTAAAGAAGGAAAAAAAGCATTAAAACAAAAACAATGAAAGTACATATATACCTATACATATTCACACACACACACATATATATATATATATATGCATGCACGCACACAAGCATATAAACACATTTTGCGTTAAAACAAAAGAAAGTGCCAAACAATCGCTCATACATGACTGCAGTTGTTGAGTCGCCGCAACGGAAATAATTCAGTTTGTTATGTATAGTAGCGACGTAGCAAGTTTCATGTACAAGCATACGAACATATGCAATATATATATATATATATATATATATATATATGTTTGTGTACACATACACAGGCTTACATTCATACATATTCATATATTGTCTGTAAGTATTTACAGGGTAAAGGACGTTTTGGCTGGCCACACAATCAGACACATGCACCATATTATGTGCATATATGACGGTACATGTATGCATATGCGTATCCATATGTATTAAAAAGGTTTTCCCCCTGCAGTGGCTCTTTACTGCTTCTACTACAGCTAAAGAGGATGTCACCACTTCCGCAGTAGTTCCAGAAGCCACTATGGAGTGCATATGAATATATACAAGAAAGAAAACACATATCATATCGTATATAATGAAAAATGTCGTCTCTCCTATAGCGAGTTCAAATGAGCTGATGCATAAAAAAAAAATTAAATAAAAAAAATAAATAAATAAATAAAAAGAAAATGCAAAACTACACACATGTACATGCATAGAAATGCATACAGATGCCATAGATATCCGCAAAAAAACAAGTAAATTTTTGGACCTACGAATCTTATCTTGACTACGAACCACTATGAACTAATTTATGACCCACGACTTTATCACACAGTATAAATGTGTGTGCAGATATATGTGCGTTAATTATATATAAACGCTAAATGAACTCAAAAGACGGCCGATAAAGACAACTCTACTATGCGCCTAAATTAGTATAAAGTAACTCTTACGCTAAATGTGTCTCAATAAAAAGGCTACTCTCTGTTATACACCTCTGCGTATAACACATGTCTTAGCAGATTGCGAGTGTTTATGGATTTCTTTGCGACTAACTTGGTTTCAGATTTTATTTAAACTAAGCGCACATGAACCGACGGCAGCTCGTACTGAAATGGAAAAACTCCATTTAAAATGACTTGCCACAGTTTAGGGGGCCTATGAAAATACCTTTAAAAATTTCAATGCGATCAAAGAGAACTGCAGTTGTTTTGTTTGCGAGCGCTGGAATTTTAACAGCTGGATTTACTTTGTTGTCCAATGTCTCTTAGTGGATGTAAGCATATATGGGATGAGATGAATGAGTAAAAATCTTTAAGACTTAGAATTGAGGAGTCTGACTGCAATAATTGGCTTTTAACTTGTTACAACAAGCCATCATGGTGTCCTCGTGTCCTCTTCTGCTTTTACATGAGCCCTCCTCGAATGCAGTTTATAAGGTACTCTTCATTGTTTGAAGAATAATTTTATCGATCTGCAACTGTTGTCATTAGGCTTAATCTTGTAAGCTCGTCTTAGTTAAGCTCTTCTACACCGACTGCAATAGCAATTATTGGTTGGTCGTTAAATTAAATAAAGTAAATGTATTTTTTCTCTTCATCTTTCCTTTTTTCTTGCAAATATACAAAAAATGTCTGTATTTTTATTCAACATTCCAGCCATCGGCAGCCAATTCGATTATTGTACTCAATCGGTTAGTTCTTTCGCTACAACTTAGATGGATAAAAAGCGTTAAGATAATTGTCCGTTTTAGTTACGTATGCATTCTGACATCTAGTCACCCGCCTATCTAAAGAAGACTAAAAACTTGGCTAATATTTGCCGCGCATGTTTTCCATTTTTAAATATATTTATATATCATTGTAAATTAAAAAAAAAAAAAAAAAAAAAAAAACTGGAATGCTTAACGGCCTCTTAGAAAACTGCTATTAACTAGCTAGGATTTACGCTAGGTGCATAATAAACGGTTCACATGTGTATAGTTATATCTCGAATAATTTCACCCCCACGCAAGTCGATCACAATTTGAATACGTTACTTGACAATAATTTTATGATCGAAACATTTTTCATTCGATGGCATTCTGTACATTCGCTACTCGTTTTACTCAATATCCACAGTTATAAGCCGTCCCCTGATTCACAAAAAAACCCAAAATAAAAAAAAAAAAAATGAATTAAAAATTTCAAAAATATATTTACTAATAATTTATGAGATCTATGAGAAGTTGACACGCCCATAAACGCGGAAAACCCAAATTTAGGATGTCTCAATACGATTCGATCGGTTGTCCGATTTAAAGACTTAAGACTTATTCTAAAATAAACTGTGTACATACATAATTGGTTTGTAGATTGGGATACGTCCGAAAAGTGTTTTGCTCACGAATTGAGCGCTAATTGAAAATGAGTAGCGTAAGTAATCCTACCGTCGGCGTTCTTGGGCTCAACTCTCACAGCGGTATTCTATGCTTTTTCTGTTCGGAGCTATGGTCAACGCTTAGTCGGAAAGGTGTAACATTCATCGATTGCGCCAAGCATCAGCTAAGCTGCGGCCATTCCATTTCTATTCCTTTTTCCCCGCTTTTCCCCTTCTGACTGACGCCATGCTACATGTATAAGGAGCACCTCTGAGTGATTGGTCATATTTGAAAAACAACAATATATACATATTTTATAATGAGAACGGAAAATATCATTTATAGCACAACTTAGATTGGTGGACAAAACAACAGTGAAGTTAAGGAAATTTAAAGGAAGCATAGAAATGACACAAACAAGTGAAAGTGAGTTCATCAATTAATTTTGTAAAGCAACTGAGTCTGGAAAGCGTCTTCCCTTCTCATAAATATATTTTTTAGATTTTGCAAGAGGTTTGTCTGCCGATCTTTTTGTGTTCTCTTGCACATCAAACTGGACTTAAGTATGCTATATGTGTTTGCAGTTGTTGTTGTTTATGAAGTTCTTTCGCGAAGCTCTGCATCCACATTCAATAAAAATTCTTCTTTAGTTATTATTTCATCGATTGCTGTATTCATCCACAGGCTAACTCAATCTAGATCGAAAGTATTATGAAAGCAAGACTTGCAAAGGCCCTCATCGAAATTTCTTCCTTATCATTAATTGTAATCTGTGTTCCATACCTTGTAAGCGATTTCATTAATTTGAGAACAAAAGAGAAGAATTGTTGTTTGCTTTGTTTCCCTGCAAAATGTGCTTGAGTTTAACATCCGATATTAAGCAGAATTTGGTACCAAACTTATCTGGCTTGACTTGGCATATGTTGTACATAGAAATCTGCGTCTTGTGTTCTTCAACACATTTCTAATAACTAAGACTACCTTCGATGGATACTTGCTGCATTTCTTAAATGAGAGTAAACTTATCGATCTACAAGCGCTGTCTGCCTTCTTTTACGGAAACGGATATGAGATTTAAATTCTTCAAAAACTTATTTCCCGTAGAACTACTCACGTAGTTCTTAGGAAAGGAAACGATCTGGATCACATTTATTGTTCCATATATATGGAACGGTTGTCGTTTGGTGAGCCGTATGCTGGAGGGGCATAGAGAGAAGCCGTAACTTCTTTGCATTTCACCGTACCAGTTAGTTCCTAGCAATCAATTGAAATGCCTCTGCTTCTTACTCATGTATATTCATACGGTTAAGTATTCTTAATGCATTAATGAAAAGAGTCAATGGGAACAAAGAAAGCGTTGTTGTTAATTTCTCTTTGATAATATTTCTGTTTTTGATGGGATGATGAACAACACATAGGTAGGAGCTTTGAAAAAAGGCGATGAGAGACTTCTATCGTCGCAGCTGAATCTTTTCTCTCACTTCGCAAATGCCTTTACTCCAAAAGTAAAACTCTATGCGAATTAAAAAAACAACTTTCACTATCCAACGGTGACAGACAACCGTTATAAAGGCATTTTGCATAAAATTTCTAATGGCTACTTGGGTTAAAATATTCATTGGAAAAAATAGAAAACTTGATACAAGTGACGTAAATGAAAACACAAGACCTTTGATATAATGTAATCGATTATATTATAGGGTCAACCATTTTGTGGTTCCGGAAGTAAACGTAAATAGACTGCACTTCACACAATATTGTTTGCAACTTGCCATTATTTGTGGAATGCAACATATATATGATTTTGTGGCACGCAGGAATTGTTAAAATCTATTATGAAAACAATAAACCCACGGTTAGGTTGCGGTACGCATATGGGATGAAGCTCATATTGGATTAAATGGCTTCGTGATAGGGATATTAAGGAAACACATCTAACGTTCCTAAAGGATTTGTGGGCTGAAAATGTGATTTTGGAATCTAGAGAAACATGATAACTGATGTTTCGTGGCACGAAGTAAATAATTTCGGTTTGGACGTTATATGGCTTCAACAACACGGTGCAACATGCCATCTATTTCGTGAGAAAATTATTGAAATTTATTTGGAGAGAAGTTCAACGACCATGTAATCTCCAAAAATTCCATGTGACTTCACAAAGGTCAGACGATAGAACTCTGTCGGACTTTTCACTTTTGGCGTTATGTTGGAACTCCAATAATGGCTTGCTCCGATAAATCACGAGATCTGAATGAGCTAATACATCAAGAGTATTCACGTTATTGATGAAATAAGTGCCGATTTATATCGAAAAGTGGCAAAGGTTGATATTCCACAGGCGGTTATTTATCGATCGAAATCATTTTTATATATGAAAATGTCATCAACCAATCTCTAAAATAAAAGAAAATCATGTTGATACCCTTTACTGTTTAGTTTTCATCACAAATTAAAAAAAAAATACTTCTTCTACACTGACTCTACGCAATAAAAGTCATGAAGATTCAAGATAACGCTGTACGCAATCAATTTCGCTATAAAGTATAAAAGGAGGGTCAACTTCACCTCCTTTATACGCGTAGTGTTAATGAGTAAAGTCAAAGTATGCGCGCTCTTGGCGAGATTCCACCAATCCCTCTAAAAATTAATTATATGAAAGTTGACAACAATGAGTGTTTTCCGAGCCATTTGAATTTTTGTTTATCAATTTTGAGTACTCTATCGGCTGGCACTATCGGGTGAATGAAAAAGGATTTTAGCAGATCTGACATCGACTATGTACATTCTTTAGTAATTGAATGACATCATGGATAGCATGAAAATGTTTTTATTTTTTCTTTTTCTTCGGATACTTGTGTTAATGAAAAAGTGAGAAGTATATGGTTTTTTAAATGGATACATGGCTGATGGACATGGTTGGAAAATTAGAAACTATAATATTTTCAGTTAGGTTTTGAAAAACTATCTCCTATAGAAATCTTTCACAGATTATGTATTACTTTGACAGCGATAGTTGGTTCACTGACGCAATAATTTTGCCTCAGTGAAATAATGTCTTTGGTAATTTATGAAATTAATTTTAAGAAAAATCTTAATTTTTAATTATAATGCTAAATCATAATTGCATTATCATCGTTCAGCGTCTACGCACAAATATATATATGTGTAGGTAGCGTAGCGAAGTTAACACTTGTGTCACTTGTGTAACTGTGGTAGCCGTTGTTATTTTTCACAAATAATAACATATTTCTGTACCACAAAAGCCAGCTGGCCACCAATTCCTAAGCAACCATGGGTCAACAATGTGGTGTTATTGCGGCTTACCCACATATATATATGTATTTTTCTTTTTACTATTATTTTATTTATTCATTTTTTTGCCTCCTTTTTATTCGACTAAGTAAGTGGCACGGCAATCACGGGTTGCTATGGTGACCTGCGCGAAAACTGCTTTTATAACAAAAGTTTTTGCATATTTTCCGTTAATACATAGAAGCGGTTTGGTCGATAAACAAATTTAATTGAAATGCCTCGATGCACGGACGGACAGACAGACAGATAGACAGTTAAAGGACATTTGGTATGTGTGGTTGAAGGTGTGCTTGCTTGCATATATAGAGTATATTTTGAAAACCAGAATATACAGAAAAAAAAAACCCTGATGATAATGGGTGGTGTGGTCAGGTGAACAGCAATATCACCGTTCGCACAGCGCACAGCAAAGTACAGCGTACAGGTGCAAAGTTATAACATTCGTATGATTGAATAAACAAATTTTATGCCGGGTGAAAGTATGTGTAACTCAGGGTATGGATTTTTGTGATGGGTTCGGTAAGTAAGTAAGTAAGTAAGTAAGTAAGTAAGTAAGTAACGTAAGTACGTAAAGTAAATGAGTGATTGCCAAGGTAACGAATATACACATATTCTCCTGAGGTGTTGCTTAAAAAATTACAGATAATAGCGTGACATACATGCATATAGCACAAATATTTCGTTATTATCAAATTAGGTAACTAACTAACTATCTAAGCATAAAAACATATAAACATATAAACATACATTTATACAAAATACGTTAACGTAAAATTGTTAAAAAAGACAGCACATACATGGCTTTTTTCATATCTAAAAATATTTAACAGAAAACAAATTAATTGAAGTTCTAGTTGGGTTCGGCTATCTCAAAAGGAATTGTTAGGGTCTTTTTCTTAACGGGGCCCACTTTTCACTTATGTTACAAATACCAAACAAATTGTAATTCCTGGTGCAAACAACAAAGATACGATAAGGCAACGCAGCTAAGTAAACAGCAAACACATGCACATATATACACAAACACACATGTAAACATACACGCGCGCTCGCATCTATACAAACGCACATTAACAAACAAATGTATCTTTGCTTAGAAGAACAAAATAAAAAAAAATTATAAAAAAAAAAAACACAACTTGAGTAAACACAACCAATAAATGAGCATAAAATTTGTTGTTAGACCGACTGACAGACAAACAATGGATAAAGTGAAAATAATTAAATCATAAGTCGTAAGGTGTTCTAATGTTTTTGGTTTTTTTGTATATTTGTTTTTACTTATATATATATATATATATATATATATATATATATATATATATATATATATATATATATATATCAATATAACTATACATATACATTAGGTGTTTGTTTTCTTGTTTATGTATTTGTGTAACGTTTATTTTTTATTCTTGTTTTTTTTTGTTTTTTCTTCTATTTATTTATTTTTTTCTTTATTCTTTTTATTATACTTTTAGCGACAAATTGCTTAGCGCTCTGCGTTTATCATAAAAGGAAGATAGAAACATCAACATTAGCACTCATGCTCGCACTCGCTCACACACAATTTTGTCTTTAATATGTTTTCCAAAATAACTTTGATTTCTAATGCAGGTAAACAATAACAACAAAGCGAACAAATATGTAACATGTCGTCGAGAAAGTACAATTTGTTGAATTGTTAGTTCTCATTGTCATTGTTAACCGCAACGGTAATAACAATACCGCACGTTACTACGAACGTTTCAATTTAGTTTAAAACGCACAAAACACATACACACATATATATATATATATATATATATACATGTACGCACAAACACACAAACACGCATTATTCATATAAACGCTAACAAATGTCTACACTGATAAGATTCAATTCATTTCAGAGAATTAAGGTCCAATTTTATCATATACGCATCTATATATAAAAAAGTGGATTTCCGCTTATGGCGAGACAAATAAAAAACGAAAATTTGAATGTCCACCATCTAGGGCGAAGAATATATATATATATATATATATATATATATGTATATATATATATATATGTACTTTACAGTATAGACAGACAGAAGATACAGAAGATACGTTATATGTCTACATATACATATATAAATGTATATAAAATAGTTAGTTTTTCAATAGAATTTTTATTAGCATTTTATTTAGTCAAAAATGTCCGTGCATTTAAGTATGAATTTAATTAATTACGAATTTGAAATCCTCTTGCGTCAGCCGCGTCACGTGCAGTTAAGCGTTAAATGACTGAAATGAATGCAGGTATTTTCATATTTTGAAAGCTCAACACTTTCTAGACTGTTTCTCAAAATTACATGAGCATATATATATATATATATACAGATTTCGATAGATTTCTATCAAAGCCTAGGACTTTTTAAGGAAATCTCTGACTTAAATGAATGAATGAAGTGAATATCACAGCAATTTAGTTAAATGAATGAAATGAATATAAAGGCTTTGGCACTTTATGGAACTTTATTAAATTACACATATATATGTATAGGTATGTGACATATACAAACGTAAGGAATCTTTTCGAAGGGTGATCGTTGCTATCACTTGCTTCGTTTGAGATTATGTCGTGATATTTTTTCTGCCTTTTTTGTTAATCATAATCCCCGTATACACTTTCCTAAATTTTTAAAAAGATATTTTCTATGAAAATTCCTTAGCAAAAAAAAAAATCATTTATTGCAATAAAAGTTCGACGGCGAAAGGGTTAGGTGAAAATGGAGACAGTTTGTACATCCTGTAAACAAGAAGTTCAGCTCTTATTAAGCTCTGCATGAGTAATTGCTTGGTGAACGATTCATACCAGCAGGATTGGTGATCCCTACTTATTGTCCCAAATATGATAAACACTAACGCTTCAGTAAAACAACGCACTCTCTTTCATGGTCAGCAAAATAAAATGAAAGGTCAGTACAACATGGCAAAACCCCCGAATTTTTGCCCTTCACTTTCCTTTCCCTTTTTGAATTGTACTTTTTTCGCTGCTGACCCCCTATTTTTTGTTCTACTTTTTCATTTTAAAAATAGAAAATGAAACAAAGAATACGTAGGGAGCAGAAGGTTCTGAAGTAAGAGAGTAAAATAAAAGCTTCCGGAAAGTATCCGGAAAGCATCCGGAATTACTACTAATACTATCATCCATTGACTTATTTATTTCATCTCACCAATTAATTTATAGTACATATGTGTACAGAGTATTTCAGCGAAACGACGCACATTAAATTTCGCTCTAATTTTGAACTGTCAGCAAACAAATGTCATTGCAATGACATTGCAATGCAAAGAAAAACTAGAAGCTTCGAGCACTGACTGATTTCAAACTAGATAGGCATGGACAAGATTATCATGTTTTGGTCATAACTATCGCAGGCAAAAATCCATGTTTTTATCTTTCCGGTTGGGTCGGGGTAAAGCACTATCAAATCTATCATATCTGAGAGGCTTTTAAAACTCAAAAGAAAAACTGCAACAACTTCGCTAATCACAACGAGTCACAGCTTGCTGCAATTATTACGTTGGTGGGATAATTGGTATCTCTTCCAAATCCTGCTGACCCCACCGTTACAATTGCGTAAGGTAAGTAAATTGCGTTATTGAAAGATTGTTGACCCGAAATTGAAACTATATAAGTGGAGGCGGATGGCCGACGCCACATGAATATTTAAAAAAATACGACTCCCTTTTGTAGTTATCTGTCAACTAACAAGAGTGAGAGACTTGTCGTGGACACAGAAGCGAAGTTCGAAATGCATTTAAATTGAGAAAAGACGTTCAAAGGGCAATCATTGAATCGTCCATCTGTGAGCGGATGGTGACTTACTTCTTCGACTTCTTTGAATTTCTTCGCCTTTTAATGTCTAGACACGGACTTCAGAAATAATAAAAAGTACATTTGGTTCCATTATTAATCTCTGGTAAGTTTCCTTCTTCAGTTTAAATGTCTATTACATGGATAATCTCGAATTTTTGAAAAGTTTCACTTTACTCTTAGTCTCAAAGTTAGTCTCCAATCACTGAACACGTTTTAGATAAATTTCACTCTATAACACAATCTGTCTTCGAATTTATTATATATATGTATATATAGATATAGGTGCATGGATATGTAGATCAGCGTTCGCCAAAGGTCTCAAAATCAAAAAAGAAAACTCTGTGATTCCATGCTTCAGAGCGATTTCTTCTTTCTTCATATAGAAATCTTATTTCGGTGGAGTAAGGAAGCAGTGTACGCGACAGTGCTTGGGTATAGAACTTTCTCTTATCTTTTTTTGCTTTACTCGCACGTGCAATTTAGCTGGAAGAATGAAGAAAGCAATATGCCCCACAATGTTCGCCAATAGAAGGTGGAACCGTGCTTATCCGGCATGAAATAAATTATATCTTATCTTTTATGGCCAATGCACGGATCAGGATTGATTTCACAACAGGTTTAACATAACATTGCGAGTCGTTACCTAGTTACGAGTAACAGTAGCTCTTAAAGAAATTAAAATTTGCCAATTTTTGCATTTTTCAAAGCTGTCTAATTGGAGCGAGCTCAAGCCCATACGCCAAGCAGAAAAACATTAGAAGAAATCAATTTTACTTTTTAGAATTTTGCGTTTAAACAGGATGACGGCCCTCGTGTATATTTTGAAGCTAGTTTAAGAAGTCTATCCTCGAGGAAAACCTATTTGTTTTATGTTAACACGAACTGATTTATGACGTCTATACTGCATATTAAAAGTGTAACACGTATTAAACAAAACACTTTAAATATTTCAAATATTGAAAATTTAAAACAAATAAACTTTGGCCACCGTAACGATGAACGGCTCATTGTGTGTAGGATACAATTTACATAATATGAAAAACGATTTCTATATCGAATTTAAAGTCATAAGCTTTATGAAGACGAGCAAAAAGGTTGGTTACGTAAAATATGTATGACGGTAGGTTGACGCCATGGCGAAATCGAAATTTAGAAAACACATATGGCATTATGTCTTCCCATGCAATATGTGCAATGTGACACGTTCCTTATGAACAGAACAAAACACATAAAAAAGTCACCGTAGCGCCTAATGATAATCGATAAAACGTTTACACTCCCGTTCAGGTGGTAATTTGATGGAGACAAAGTTAAGTTGAAGATACTCCAAAAGGTGAACACGAATGTCGTCCTGTACAAATGCAATGCGCTTCTTAAGAAAGTGTAGTCAATCAATCGACAATTGAAGCCTTGTACAGCTTCTCTTGAGTCTTCTTAGAATACTCCAGTAATTGTTTCACTGGTCCTTTGAAAATTAGAAACGAGAAAAACTAAAAGCCTTTGCCTTCTAATAATATATGCACTTGTAGTCGAAATGCATCGATTATCATGCGTTTCGATTTGTTTGAAACTTAACACCACATTTAACATTTAACGCTTATGGAATTAAAGTCCTAGATAAAGCGCGCAACCTTTGAACTATTGCAGTAATTTTTCTATAACACGCGAGACACACTTGCACATGCAATTAGCAGGTTTTGAAGACGAGACGCTGTCACGAAATACTTCGATATGAATTCATTATATCAGCTGAGATGTGAAACTGTAAACAGTATTGATGGGAAAAGGGACTCCAACTGGAATACTAACTCGTCTGTTTTCTATATGTGTGTACTTTTCAATTTCTCACTTTCGGTTAGTTCTTCTTTATATACCGTCGGCAGAGTCTCTTGAAACATCTCCGTTTTTGTTTAGTTTAGTGGTGCACGAAACACAAATAGTGGAAAATAGTGTTTATCGCACACAAAACGTAATAAATTATTTAATTAAATTGTTATTATTTTTCACACATAGACTCACGCACACACACACACGCATACGCATATACGCGCGCACGCACGCATACACACACTTTGTACTCATACCGGGAAATGGCGATAAAGGCCAGAGAAGAAAACAAAAAAACAAAACACAGAAAACAACAATACAAAAAAAAAAAAAAACGAATTAAAAGAAAAATTACTAACCTTGCGCAATTCTAACTGCAGGCATTTTAATTCGCATTTTTGGTCCAAATTTAAATTTGTCCAAAAGTTCCTCTCGTGTCGCGTTTCAATTATTTTGGAGGATCTGAGGGTGAGGGTGAAGCACCCTCCGAAAATTTCCGTTCCTTCAACAGTGCGTTTTCTTCTTCGTCCTTTCTCCTATAGTTTGCGGTTTTCTTCAATGCAATGATAATGATGATGATTTTGTTTATCTTCACGCGATGTACGTGAGACCGGGGAGGGAGAGGATATTATGCCAGGACGGGAATGAGAAGCAAATAAATGCCGTACACACTTCACGGCGAGGTGTAAAATTTTACTTTCCGTCTTGCTTGATGGTCGCCGTTCTACTGAGTATATACTTTGTATTAATAAATAAAACACAGCTTGTCACGCAATGCATTCAATGCATCCGGATTGCACTTAATTCCGAGTAATTGTAGTTTCGTTAGTTTAAAAACAAAAAACAAATTTCTATTGGAATGAGTTGTTTCTATTCTTCTTATATTTGGTTTCTCTTCTTAAAAAGGAATTTCTTTACGGATTTTTAGATTTTCGATGTTGTTTATTTGGTTTTTGTTTTACAATTTGTTTATAATTTTTTAAAGACAATAGGAACCTTGTACACTTGATTTTTTATTTTTATTTTAATTTATTTTATTTCATTTTTTTACTTCAATTCAAATCCAAATACTGGACTTTCACAACAACTTTTATATATCGCTATACGTATGCATGTGTGTGAGCGCATACATGTTTTTTGTTTTCTTTTCCTTTAATTTTTGGCAAAGCATCTGCCCTCTTCACACTTATTTCCCTAAATTGCCACAAATTTGAAGTCATCACTAGTTTGGACAAGGAAAATCCTTCAGAGATTATATTAATTCTTCGAGGAAGGATGTATATATACATATATTTATATATATATATATATATATATATATATATATATATATATAAATTTACATATGAATGTATATATATATATATATATGTATATATATATTTATATATGTCTCTCTCCCTCATTCTGTGTGCATACATAAAGCTACACACACACGCACACACACACACACACACAAACACACACACACACATAAATATATATATATATATATATATATATGTGTGTGTGTATATATGTATATATTTATGAAGGCATGTAGGTATATGTCGCAATACCTACAAGAATATGTTATGTTATGTTATTTTTATATTATATTATGTTAACATTGCGATTTATTTGCTATTATTAGTGATGTTGTTTTTGTTTCATTTTCGATGTAATTGTTAAATGTCCACAAGAAGAAGCGCACACGTCCAAACACGTCGATATCCTTTGAGTGACTGTGGACACATACGTGGAGATAATTCAATTTTATTTTCGGCGTTTGCACATTGATGCCAATTTCGAGATTTGAATTTGGCGTTTTGTGTGTTGGTTACGATAACGGTAGGCAATTGTGGGCCAGGAAGAGGAGGATTTGAGTTTAGAAAGCGAATTAGCGGGGAGAGGGTTACGTTAACATCCTCCCTACACAATGGTAGCAATCAGGCAAGCAGGCAAACAGGCAGGCAGACAGGCAGGCATGCAGGTGGGTTTCTAATCTTCGTTATATATACACGCGTACTATCTGTTTATCAATTGTTGTTATTGTCGTTGTTGTTGTGGGTGGACATACACTCGCGTTCGCGACTACTCCACTTGGCGTTTAGAAAACGAATGTTATTTGTTGACGGCCAATGTGTCGGTGGAGATACGTTGACTCCACATACGCAACGGTGTGCAGTAGCAGCGTTAACCAACACCAGCACCAGCACAGCGTAAGCAAGTATTCAAAGCACTAATAATAGCAACAACAGCAATCGCAACATAAACATTAAGTTATTTGGTAGCAACAGCGTCAGTGAAGAGCACGCGCTTCAAACAAAAGTTACCGTTATGCGTAAAGTCAACCACAACCAGCAGCCCAACATATATATATATATATATATATATATATATATATGTATTTGTATTGAAGTTACGTGCATATACAAAACAATTATATATACAAGTCTCTCTCTATATGTATGCGTATGTTTGTGTGTCTGTTAGTGTGTCTATTAGTATGTCTATGTATTAGTGTTCATAAATGTGTGTTAGTGTGTACACATGTGCTTAGGCTCTCCGATTGTGTTTGACAGTTAGTTTTTGTTATTATTGTTGTTGGTTGTATTATTCAAATTCCGGCATAGATCGCTGTTGTTTGTTTTGCTGTCATTTTTTTTTTTTTCTTCATTTGCTATTATTAATTTTTTCTCTCTCCTGATAACTTCACAAATCATGTAAAACTGATTGGCTGAGTGATTAACTGACTAACTTGACGTTCCTTTTTAGCCGTGTTATTAAACGTAAACATTTACACGTTGTCATAACAAAAGCAAGCAACAAAAATAAAACTGCTTATAAATACAACAACAATAATAGCAGTGATATTTAAATAATACACAAATTATTCTACCGTTAGGGTGTAAAAAAAACACGTTTTACGTCCTCACAACGCGACAGTCTGTATGCATCTAATAAACTCACAGTTGTCCAGTCAGCCAAACCATCCAGCCATCCAACAACACACAACAACAACCATTCTTCTTCGCTTCACTATATTGTGATGCGAATTACCAGCACTAGCTTTCGGTCGGTCGGTTGGTTGGTTACTTGCTCTGCTTTATTTTGGCTTTAGTACAGAGATATAGAGAAGGTTTGTTTCTTAAATTTACTCTCATGCATACATAAGCATATACATACGTGCATACATACATACATGCACACACTCATACACACACACATATATATATATATATATATATATACACATACACATACACACACGGATCCATGCATATATTCTCGGTACTGTTTTTGTTTTGTTTAGTTTAGTTTCGGTTTGATTTCAACTTGATTCGCGTGCGCCGCGCTCACATAGCCAGAGGATGATGATTGTTAGTTAAATGAATGAGTGCGGATAAATATACATGTGTACAACATACATATATAATGTATTATAGATGGATACATGTGTCCATATGTGATTATTGTGCATACACATACAAACGCATTCACATACACACACTCGTACACGCATTTATACATGCATGCATGGAAAATATGTTACATTGGATACAAGCAGAAGCTCAATATACAAGCCCATACACACAGCTACTGATTTTATATAAGGCTGCAGTCAACGGCGGCGACGGCGACGGCGACGGCAACGGCGACGGCAGTGACGATAGCGATGGCGGTGACGGCGTTGCTGATGTTTTAACCACAAGTTGACATCTTAATGCTCTCACATGTGTATCAGTTCAGCCATACTTGCTCTCTTGCTCATATTTGCTCTCTCAGTCGGCTTACTGTTTAAATTATATGTAAGCAAGTTGGTGGGGTGAGTGTTGTTAAATTGTTTTGTTTAGTTGAAATTTGTAGCTACTCATATATGTACATGATATAAAAATAAAATCGACGACAACGTTTTTCCTCGTACGCTGCTCAGCTTATCGAGTGTGGGTGCTGGCAGCAGCGATATCGGCGACACATACCAATCTTAAGCGAGCGATGGCGGTTATTTGTTGAAGAAAATTGTATAGCATTTCAAATCATACAAGTACATTAGTACATGCGACTCTCTATGATTATCACCCAACTCAAAACAACATCATACCAAACAGTGTCATAAAACAATTCAGTAACACATATGACCGCATTCTAAAACACGCATACAAAGACGCGCAAGTATACCGTTAACTCTTTGAATCCGACTGCTTAAAATTCTCTCACCGCGTAACAGCAGCGTCCATCATTCTACTCGCATTTATTTAGTTACACATTTTTACAAACAGACACGCACGCACACATATATATATATATATATATATATATATATGTAAACGCGCGCACACACACGCGCATACTATATTGTATTCTTATCGTATTTTCTTGATAGGAAATAAAAACTTTGCGTAGTGGACCAACATCCATATATTACACACATCTCTTCGATGCTCTTACAACCCTAAAAGCAATTTAACTCTACGACCATCTCCATTCCATTTCCCTAATATTATCATACTATCCCACCACCATCACCACCACCACCACCACCACCACCATCACTATCGCCAACATCACTGCCGTCGCCACCAGCACCGCTACTACCATTACCACTACCATTACCACCGTCGGTAGCCACTTTATGGCTATTATGGCAACACATCACAATCTTATCAATTATGTACAAAGTAAAATATATATAAACTTATTTATATTCGCCCTCTTTTTCTCTCGTGCTCTCGCGTACTCTCAGCAATGGTTTTAAGCTCTCTGAGAGCGCACTTTCTCACTGCTATTACTAACTCATTGAAAAGTACAAAACAATACAAAAGTATATCAAAACCGATGACCACATACTGACGGAGACCTCTATACAAATACAAATACACGACAATAAGAAAGCTTCCGCAACAAAGTTTAGATCCGCTCACAATATAGCACGCGGTGAAGAAGTCATAAGAATGAGAAAATGCCGCCTCATGCACACTCCTCAGAAAATTACGTGCACACAACATATACATATATATATATACAAATATATGTATATATATACATTCATATGTATATATGCATGTGTCTGTATTTCGTTTTGTTTTGATTCTGTTGTTTTTAAACTCCATGCCATCCTACTGACATATTCCAGGTGGCATTTGTGAACAGCGACGTCGGTGTTCGACAGAATACGCGCAGCAAAACATTTGCGATGATTGTTGGCTGGCTGGTTGTTAGTTGTTTAGTTCATGTCAAGATGTTGTTGAGGTGTCGATGTTGTGTATGGTATCGTGTAAACGTACTCTCGTGTTCAGCTTGTATGCAAATTTTGTAGAGTGTAATAGATGTACTCTTGTTCTCGTTGCTGTAATAAGTGGCATGACAAAGATTGCAGCAACCATGAGTTAACTTGAATGTCCGATTAATCGAGATGTTATGTTAGACATGTTTAATTGTTTTTGTTAGACGGACACGTGAGTAAACAACGAGGACTTTTAAGCAAATGACGGTCGATGAAACAGTACCGATGAGTGAGTAGGTGTGTGAAAATTATTCAAAGCAAAGATGCTTTTATAAATACATTATTTCCACTTGTACATGCAACTAAGGCCAACCGTTTTCAAACCTTTACAGAAATGCATTAGATCAAGTAAAAGAAGTCCGTGTATAACTTTCCTTTCTAACTCAACTATAATCCTGAACTTGGACCAAGAAACATTCCCGCGCTAGTTAGCTCAATAATATCTTCTGAACATCTTTTGAATGCATTACAAAAAAAAAAAAAAAAAAAAAAAAAAAGCACAGTGGAATTTTTTATTAAACAATTATAAACAAAAAAACAAAAAAAGAGAACACAGTTTTCATTGAAGTCAATAACACTTTTATTCAACCCTTAACCACCTACGCCTATTTACAATATTACGTAACCATTCAGAATTTTTTTCTTTTTTTGGCATTGGAATGTCTTTCTTGTTAGTGAAAAGTAAACAAAAGTTTTAAATTTACATAAAATCGAATTTAAGACTCCTTTGTAGGTTCATTCGATCAGTTTTCCAAGACCCTTTGCTCGAAAACCGCCCTCATGTTGATGGGTATTTGAAAATTATTTGATGTGACTTACGTTATGGTTAAGGCACAGCAAAGCATCCTCACATGCGTCGCTTAATATTCGCAGATTTTTCTGAATTTACCTTTCGTTAGTGTTTCGTGATGTTTAACAGGTGCCTGGACGTTTCTCTTCTGCTTACTATTGCGCCGCGTTGGTCTTCTTGCACGAGGGTTGTTTGATGGCAAAGCCATGCGCTAATGCTTACCTTGAAATTGTTGTTGTTCTCTTTAGCCGTTAAGTCGCAAGCTTCGTATTCAATTCGACTTAAGTAAGCCAGTGTTGTTAATATTCTCTGGCCGAGGTTTAAATTGCGGCATTGAACGTCACCATGATAACATATCGCGATATCATCGCTTTTACGTATTCGACTTTCTTGCATCAGCTCTTGCAATGCCTTATGGGATCTCCAATGCCTTTAAAAAATAAACAGTCGATATGGATACTCGTCAGCTTTTAGCTACACTCTCGACCACAGCGGCGATAGTTTGAGTTGATCTGGCCGGACAGATGAACGTTAGGTGGTCTTCACATTACCAAGTTGTCAAAGACGTCAACATTTATTGATTCAATTTACTGCTGATGAGTCAAAAGGCACTTAACGATGGCCAAAATCATTTTTATCATTTTTGTAGTGAATTTTGAGCATTTCAGTGCGAAAAACATTTGCCTATCGATCAATAGTCGAAGTTAAACGGACACTTCTCGATCAAAGATTCTGCATGAGTGTTGTTCTGAGCATATTCTCAATATTTTAAAAGAGTTGTTAATTTACTAATCTTTTTTTTGCAATCCAATGAATAGTTTTCCTAACGTTTCCTAATGCTTCTGCTTCATACCTGAGAGAAAGTAAATAGTTACAATTTGTAGGCGTAACTCGACCTATATCTCCCGGAGCAGAGAGACAGAGAAAATTGTTTTGCATTTATTACCATTTTCTGAATGTAAAGTAATAGTTATACTGGTTGTATGACATGCGTGTGTGCAAGAATTAAACTTAGGTTTTTGACACCAAAATTGCTAATAGCCTCCCCTGTTCAAAATTATATTACCTACTTGGGTCTTCGATGTATCAATAAATACAACGCGATCTTTGATTTAGTGCCATCATCCGTTAGGATATCGTTTCTGAAATTAAATTTCGCGTCAGTGATGGTTGTAATGGAATGCAAGTCCAATCAACGGTTACCCGTTCTCGTCCAGTATATACTGAGTATGATCAGCTTCTTACTTCTCTTACTCAGCAGACTGTTTTCAACTCAAGAGACGTATGGATGATGTGCTCTAGGCATTGCTTTTACACATCAGGCTCAGCAAATAGTGGATAAAGTGATGTCTTGGAATTCCGCTATTAGGCGGCTGGTGATAACTTTCAATAATCACAGATGAAGCGAGATTTGCAGGTTGTCCTTCTTTCAATGTTGAAAAATCTTTACTAGGACGCTCCCGCATAAAGGGACAAGTGAGATAAACATACCTGCTCATAAAAACGATGGCTTAATGCAAACTTTCTTCATTACTTGTGGTATTACGCACACCACCTATCATATGCATTCCATGCATGTATAACGCGTTGCAAGAAACTGCTGTGAAAGAGAGAAAAGCTAATGATTAGGACATTACAAGATTTCCAACTAACTTTTAGCACAATTTTCTCGATCATCGAATCGCTTTCGCATACCCTTGAACCAGTTTCCACGAGTGAAGCAACATTTGGTTTTAAATGCACCAAATTCGTCTTTTCATATCCAAACTTTCCGCATTGTCTGTGTGTACGTAAAAAAAAAAAAGAAAGGTAAAAAAATCAATCAAAAATTTTGGACGCTTAGTAAATAAGTTATATGCTTCAATGTGTGGAAATTCGAATAATTTTCATTGCAAATGTTTCACCGCCAATACATGCGTAGCTACAAATTTCAATTCAAAATTAGAAAAATGCATGCACATGAGCGCTTAAAGAAAAATTCGCCGCAAGTTTGGTATTAATTTTAAAAGGCAGCGCAGCAGTTAATTGTCGTTTGCGTGTGACGACACCTAAAATAAATGCTCGATCAGTAAAGATATATAACTTACGTATATGCCTCCCGCGGCCTCATCGTATCCCCCTTTCTATACTTTTCTTCTCGCTGACCATCACTGCTGCCTTCTTATACAAATACAAGAGGCATCCCTTTAGTGATTGGTAAAAAAATAAGACGACCTACGCGGTCGAATGCTATTTATTTTTAGATTTATGTGCGTAAATAAAATGTTCGTTATCTCTAGCAAAGACGTAGAAAATTTCTGAAGCGCTGCGACTGAGTTTTTAATGCGTCTTTTTTTTCGTGTCAGCTTTGATTCCAACAACACTGTCCTTTCTTCGAGCAACTGTTGAAATATACGATTTTTTCATAGTCGTTTGACGATCAGAATCTATCGAATCGATTGATATATTGATATATTGGTAACGACGATTGATGCAAAAATAGTTACGAACTTTTCATTTTCAATAAATGATATGAAAAGTGCTTTTATCATTTCGTGTAGGTAAGCGCTGTATAGATAACGATGGCATTTTATTAATGAACTCATTATTGTTTATTTATTTATTTGCTTTAATTTAAGCTTAGTGGCTACATTGCAAAATTGAACTAATATCAAGAATAAGGAGAAGAAGAAAGAAGAGAAAACAAAACATGTGTAATGTTACCCGTATTCTGATAGGATCGAAGGGGAGTAATAACAATATATGAGATGCGAATAAATGCCTAATTAATATTTAATTATAATTTATAAATTAATTATCAATTAATTAATTATTCTATTAATATAACTAACTAATCCACAGCTAAGTTTGACCACACGTCACTCCATATAATGCATTTAGTGGGATAGCATGGCAATCAGAACTACGATCAGATAAATAATAATCATAATCGGTAGATGAGACAGTGGACACAAACGGCAAACGCACAATATTTGTATTCTTATGGATACATAAATATATTCTCTAAAATACTTGCAAATATATGTGTTACAAATCAGATAAGCATGTTAATGTGAATTAAGAGTTATTAAGTGCCTGTTAGCTATTGCCAACAAATGTGAACGCATCAACAGTGTAATCGGAAAAGGATTGATACCCTTGATTCTGTGGATTGAATCCGAATCCTGACCAAACCATGGGTACGACCGATGGGATTATATAATTTGGAAAGGACAGGCAGACATTGCTGTGACTTATAATCTGCCCGGCATTGAAAAGGCTTAATCGGATCATAGTTTTTAGGGCATCTGTCCATCAGAATAAATAGAACTGGAGAGTCCACATAGCCTTTCATCAATTTAGAGATAAGGGCAATTCTTAATACTTTGTTTCTTGTTTGCAAAAATGGTAGGTCAATCAGTTTAAGCCTGCCCGCATATGGCGGCAGGATAGCCGACATATCCCAACTCAATTCATGAAGAGAAAATAACAAAAGATCGTTTTTGTACCGACTCTATTAAGTCGACGGTTGACTTGGAAGTCGATAACCAAACCACGACCGAGTATTCTAATACAAGTCGGACAAGCGCGGTAAATAGGCGTTTATTACCTTATGGATGGTTAAATTCCTTAGCTCAACATTTCATAGAACCCAATAACGACGTCGTTTTATTAACACAGGCCTTAATATGAAGGTGAAATCGCAAATTATGATTCAGTAAAACACCAAGCTGTTTAAAGAACTGCCCTCTGTCCTGCTCTTGGTTATCAATAACATAATGCAAAGGCAATTGGTTACACACTGAAACAAATGAAAGCAAACTATATTGATTAACATACGAGCCGTACAATGCTTTTAAGTCCAACTGGAGCACTCCAACATTTTCGATTGAATTCACCGAGCAGAAAACTTTGACGTCGTTCGCGAACATGTTCAATACACGTTGGTAAATCAAGCACAAATAAATTGGACAGAATTGGACCAAGTGGACTTTGCTGAGAAACTCCTTACGTCGGTAAATCATCTATTAATAAAATGAACAGGATTGACCCAAGGTGACTTTCCTGAAAAACTCCCGAAGATACATGGATTTTGCTTGAAATTGCTGCTTTGTACAGGACAAATTGCTTTCGCTCCTTCAGATGCGAGTGAAGTCAGTCCATTAAGCCGCTAGAAAACCTGATTTTACGTAATTTATAGAGAAGGAGAGAGTGATCAATCCTATCAAAAGCTCTCGATAGATCCATGTAAGTCACATCTATTAGTTTATGGTCAGCAAACTCTTGACAAATATGACAGGTTAGCCCAAGGAGGTGAACGGAAGTAGAACGACCAATAGCAAATCCATGTTGCACAGGATTTAAAATTATATTAAGTGGCAACGCATTTTCTAGTTGAAGTTTTGTTGTTTTTCCGTCTGCCGTTCTGATGTACATGCAGAAATTTCATGAACTTCTGCTTGAACTACTGAGAGAGTATGTCCCAGCGGCATGGCATTTTGAAACTTCGGGCCACATATGATACTCTCGGTTCCCCTATTTTCTAGCTTCGAACCATCAGAGTATCATTTTTGCGCTGTTAGTTCAGATTCAGAGATATCGCCGTCCCATCCACCTTTGTCCTGTATGGTCATTCAGAATCGGCGGGGTAGCGTAGGCCTTGCGGTGGGATAGATTGGTTTTTTTAACAACAGGCTCGTCTAGGAAACTCTTCAGTCGACCGATGAGATTATCCGGTTTAAGTCTATCAATATTTAACAATTCAAACTGCGCTGAGGCAAACCCCTATTGCTGTATGTACATTGAGAGGTACTTTGTCCAACAGCGCGTCTAAGGCATTCGAAGGCCAAGTTCTCAAGGCTCCAGTCATGTCAACGCATTCTGAATTTTGCTGAGCGCCTACGCTGCCATTTTTTGGTTAGCCTTGGGCCACTAGACCAGCGATGCATAGGTTAGCATAGGTCATGCTACGGTAATGTAAAACCAATTAAATTAAAAGTTGAAAAGAAAGGTTTTGGTGTTGGTTAAGAATTTGGCTATAGAACTATATATGTTTTTGTCGTTCTCTTTACCGTCTCGCTGTGCGTAAAGTGTAAAACGCTTGATTTTATCTTTAACATAAGCGGCAAAAGAAGCAACCTGCAGAAATAACCTGTGAGAAAAGATAACGGGATGGAATATTTGACCCAGGAGGGCCACTTTAATGGAAAGAAATGATGAAGTATTTATTGTGTCGGTAAGCACGTTTATCTTGGAACACAATGTTTTAAAAAGCCCGGCAAGGAACCCCGAACTTTTCATTTTTGTCATCCCAATTTTGCAAGATTCCGCAAAGTAGTACGCAGTAGTACTTAAAGGTAATACCTTTCGTTCTGTCTCAAAAAAAGAAAAGAAAGAAGAAAACAAATTTCTTTTGGTCTGTTACAGTGGTCGATATATTTTTTGTTCTTCTTGTAACTAAAACTAAATGGTTATAGTGTGTGATTCTGAGTTTCGGTAGAGTAACACAATGTATACCACACGATGGAACTGCGAGTTGGTAGTTTGCTTAAAGCTTCTTCTTCTTAAAAAAAAAGGGATTTCGTTTATCGCATAATTGAAGCATGAAGCGAAAACTTTTACTACATATATTAGTTGTTCTAAATGTAAAAGGATCGCCTTTGCATATGACTGCTAAAGCTAGACTAACAAGCAGTATTTCGTCAGATTTCGCCGAACTAATATAAATGTATTCAAAATTCCATTGTGCTTCATATTCATATGTATATATTAATGATGGAAATTAAGCAACTGACTCAGCGGAAGTTAAATCAAAGCAGCTGTTAAATTGTTTCATATTTATATGTATATATATATATATATATATTTATGTAAGCATATAATTGCACTCGATGCTGTCGGCATCTTTTTTGAAGAAATCTTGGTTTGTGCATGTATTGCATAAAAGACTGTTACAGAATTACGGTTCTCTATAAACGTGCATACATGTGTAAAGTGGGACCTTATAAGAGGTTACAATAAATATACAAAACAGTAAGTGCCCTCTTACAGTAATTTCCAAAGGCACACAAACGTACCCAATTACTAATCGCTGTACATAAGAAAACCGAAAGTGCAATGCTATTTTATGCATGCGCTTACACTTACAAACGAAGATCTGTGTAACTATGCGAAAAAAAACAAATAGTTGCAAGAAATTAATGCAGATTGGGATTATTCAGTAAAATTATTTGAAAGTTTTATGTTTGATATTCGTAAGCTTAAGAGAAAAAAAGACAAAATAAAAAAAAGTACACCACAGATCTATTGTCTATTTCTCTTATCTCATTCATCCAAAAAGGAAACCTTTAAGAAAAAAACAAAAATATATGCAACCAAAATTAAATAAAAGCATTATAATCAGGCAAAGCTGACCTTTAAATGCCCTACACCGTTTCACCTTTCTTTTTGTAAAATACTAAAACTCGTACCCCGTTGCCACGTGAATGGTTACTTTCCATTCGAACGATAACATGGGGAAGGCGTTCCAAGACCTAAATCATCGCTCCCTAACTTTTATATTATAACGCGTTATAAGCGAGAAGCTCCGGTCAAATTGGTCAAATCTAATCTATTTCGAATAGTTTTCGTCCTTGGGCCGAATTTCATTAAATATCTCAAAACTTGCGACCTGGTAGCTAAATGCAAATATTAGAAGCACTAGACAAACCAACCGATTGACGGTCTGACAAGCTTAAATAATCCGAGCAAACAATTAATATGCAAATTAATCGATATAAAAATTGTGAACCATTATCAAGTCCTTTTCACTGTTTCATATATCCGTATAAAGTCAACCTACACGCTGCAGCACAAGTCGTATAAACTGTAAATATAATTACAGTGCGATTTAATTCGCACGCATTTTTATGTGCTTTTATTCTTATTCGATCCAAAGTAGATGAGATTGATTTCTAATTTCATCTGATGCAAGAATTTTGATGCAATGAAAATTGAAGTCATGGAAGACCTTAGAAATATGGTTGTCAAATCGACAAAGGCGAAAAGCGCCATTGCTTGCATGTATTTTGACCATTGTTTCACTTGAAAAAGTTATTTATTGTGCAAAATTGATACGAGATACATTAATCAAAATATCCTCCATCATTTTCTCCAGCCGTTTTCCATCTTTCTGCAGCGACCCATTTTCCTACCTTTTCTTCAGCACTTCAAAACTGCGAGCCAGCCAAGCCATGTTGCATCGATCTGAGCAAGTGATAATCAGAAGGCGCTATATTTGGTGAATGCGCTGCGATAGGATGACTTCTCGTCGCAAACTATCGTTCAATTTATTTAATTGACATCGGTAGACATCTGCAGCAACAGTTTCATTCGGCTTTAGCTGCTCCTAATATACTACACCTAGCTGATCCCACCCTATGCACAGCAAAACTTTATGGCCGTGAATATTTCGCTTCAATATTGATGTGGAGTTCTTTCCCGAACTAGCCGATGACTTTGTGCGCTTGAGATTGTCGCAGTAAGCCCACTTTGCATCGCCAACTCACAATACTCCACAGAAAGCTCCTCTTTTTTCGCTTGGCAATTTCCCTGCTTTTGGATCTTTCTCATCGCATGGAAACGTCTTCAATCAGTTGATTCATCAACTGCTAAGCTGTTTGAAAGTTTTTTGAGAGTTTGGCTGGGTTTTCAAAAGTCAAAGTCTTGCAATTCATTGCCTTCGAACTTTTCAGCCCTTCAGGTCGTTCTTTGCCATTGCCATCATTCCCATCACCCCTTTTAGCGTTCATATGCACTGAATAACTCAGTAATAGTAAATGAAAAACGTTTATTTTATATAGAGGAAGGTCGAAACCATCACCATTTAACCGTTTTGTTCATAAATATTTCGCATTGCTTTGCCATTTTCATCAGTAGGCGTCATTGATCAAAATACATGCAAGTACATATTATTACCAGAATATTGCTAAAGGCGTCAGCCAGTAAGCAAATTGATTGAAAGAAAGTAGGTATACGTCTTAAGACGAATCTTGTAGCATTCACAATTTCAAGAATTCAAAGGTTCTGTCGTCACTTTAGTATAGCTATCAGGATGATAAGTAATTCTATCCAGTTTGTTTCATATTCCACATCGATATCTGATATACTTTGTAAAATAAATGATTGAGTTATTGGTTGCCTGAGATGTGTTTCAATTATCTTTCACGTTGCTGGCTTGCGTGCAAGAGCCTTGTGCCTGTCTTTCTTTTTACAAAGCTAACCAAATAAAGAAGCAAAACAACACACGCTCAGTTTTTTAATTAATGATTTAAATTTTGGCCGCTTTCCCCAACAACACGCAATAGAATATTTTATTTTATATCCGAAAGAATATGCTCGATTAATAAAAGTTTTGGACACATACGTATTTCTTGGCATGACAAGGCAAGGACGAAATTATCGGTGCTGGTCGCTCTCGGAGCAATCCAAAGATCTGTTTGCTCAAGCAAATGGAATCGAACTTTCTATTGGAGGCTCCAGTTAATAGTTTATTACAAATGTCAGATAATTTAGCGTGTAATTGACAAGAATATCTAAAATGTTTCCAATACTTCTTTTAAAAGTTGTTTCAGTTTTTCAGCTGTTTTGCATCGTTCTTGATCTGCGCGAAAGGTATAAAGATTAATTTTTCTATTTAAATTTTTACGACTCGAATGTTCATATAACAGACATATACACAGGCAGGCGAAAGGTCAAACAAACGGCAATAGTTAAATCGATTCTAAATATCACTGTAGTTAAGCGCATATCCTCTTAACAAGTTGTACCACGAATTAATGCACGAAATCACTATTTGCTCTTAAGCTGCTAAAGCTTTAATAGACGTCTACGTTTAAATTCATCAACATTTGTGGACCTTTAACTTGTGTGCAGCTACTGTTTGTTCAAAGCGATTTTAATATTGTTTTCGATTCTTTAGCTTTTAATTTTAAGCATATTTTTCATGCGCCTCGTAAAGAGTTGTTCATTAGAATCTCATCATCATGCGATGCTCTTTAGAAAGACTGAACAAATTTATAATCTTTAGAGCAATTCGTTTCCTTCCCAACCTTTTCTCATATTCATAAATTTTTTGCATGAGTCGTAATTAGAAGCATTTCATGTCTAATATAACTCTATATATATGTATATATGTATTGAATGTCTGTAGACACTTGACTTAACTTATATGTAAGTATATACTGTGTATTCTACTAGCAACCTCTTTGATGGACCACGTAACGATCTACTAGAATAATTTTTCACATTTTATTGGTATTTTTTGCCAGTGTTTTATGCGGGAAGATGCTCATAAGGCCGTAAAGTGTTTTAATAATTTGTTTTTTTTAATTTTCTACCCTACATCACCCCTGATATATATATATATATATACATATTGATTATTTATGATGTATGGATCGATTTAAATTCCTCTGTCCATCTTTACATGTGATTTATGCTCAGCATATGTGTGTTGCATATCTTGAAATATTTTGCTGAAATTTTATACACTGCCCTGTTTTAGCCTAAAGAAAGCCGCTATTGAAAATGAATTTGATCGAAGCGATTTTACAACCATTTCGCATATAAGACCGTAGAGAAATGTGCAAAATTCCGATGGAATGCAACTATTTTTTTGACATCCCCTCATCTAAATATATTTACGAAATATATATGTTTTTGTATTTTATGAAAACTGATCGTCAATAATGGTTCCATATATACATTTATTACAAAAATTTGGAGCGTATTGGTTAATATCTCATATATTAAATGTTTAATAACTCATCCGTCGTATGTTAGGATGAAGATTAGGCCCTAAGGAAAATATGTAATGTTTGATAATATATGTAAAGTATGACGAAGACGGGTATTAGACGAAGTGGTGCAGGGTATTTAATGGTCGAATTTGACGGACCATAAAATTTTAATTCACTAAAATCTGAAATATGAGATGAAATGCATTCTCATATTGTTTGATCAGACTGTATACATATATTTTATATAATCTTCGACGTACTTTTCCGCGTTTTTACAAAATGAATACCAAAATGAATATATATATATTCTCCTCTTCCAATGGCGGATGTAAATAAAACCTCGCTTTCAAGTTACATTCATTTATATTTATATTAACCATCAACGGCCATGTAATACTTATGTGCTAGTATTTTGCACAGTACTTTCTACTTAAGAGACTTCGGTATTAATACAATCAAATATGAGGAGTTTCTTTTTTAATACAATAAGAAGTGCTTTCTGGAACGTATCTGAATGCTTTCTTGATCTCAGATGAGAGTACTTATAGATTGCACCACAAGTGGTATTATAGATATGTTAAGCTTGTTCTTTTGCTTATGCAATACCCAGAAGAACTTACGATACATACAACTTTTGTTGTGTTGATCGCTGCGCAATCGTTTGCTCAGTTGGTTTAAGATTGATTGTCCGTCTGTTTGATGTTTGACCATACATTTGTCTTCTCACGTTACAAATCACAATTTTTGACATGTGTTTTGGCCCAACCACGAATACACGAATAAGGTGAAGAGTTCTCATACAGAATTTCTTCTATTATATAAGAAAAATTTGTACTCTTCAAAATTACCCAATAATATCACCTAATAATAGTATTTCGAAATGTGAAAATAATGTGAAAAATTTGGATGGCATGGACTAATGTCTGGAGCTCACAAAATCATACAACCGTTCCTACAAAAGGTAAACCTTTGTGTGGCGACAAGATTACACTTTTAATACGCTATGATGACACTTGATCCATAATAGTAATTTGATACAAGAATTAACTGTACCAAGTTTGGATGAAGATGAAGAATGATAAGAATTTTGACGAGAGCGTGAACTTTATTAAATTTGGAACACGTCGGCGCTGGTTTGGTGCTGCTTTTCATATCAGAACTCCAATAAAACGCATATCTTCACATGGAAACAAGACGACGTGGTGTAATATACACGGTAGTCGGCTTCACTCGGTTATACTTTTTTAGATGTCTCCCAGTTAATTAAAAATTAACATCGAATGTAAAAATCGTACGATGCCGTTCTGCTAATTAAAGGGTACTGTACTGTAATGTAAAATTATTCTATGACAAAAGGATCAAATTTTATTTTGTTGCGCTTCTTTTTTTACTTTTCTTCTTTTTTGTTTGAGAAAAGTTTTATCGATCACAATCACATTAAACATTGGCATTGGAAATTTGTGCCAGTATACCATACCGTCTATTTTGGGCCAGCAATAGGAGAAAAATATTTTGTTTGTCGAATAATGTGACCATAATCGATCTAACAAAATTGTTTGTTACTACAATTAATTGCTAAGCTGCGCAACCAAGCAGCCGGTCTATATAGTGTTATTATTGTTATTGTACTAGAGCAACAATCAACTCCACAAGCATATAAATATATATATATATATATATATATATATATATATACATAGATACCTATAATGATGGCATAAGCAGGAACGTAGACCCAGTAAGGCACCAGCAGCATTCGCGATATATAACGTCAATGCCAACAACAACATATCTATGAGAGTGTTTGTTAACATGCATACAAATTCATTTGGCGGCCAGCAGTGATTGGTACAGTGCAGTCAACGGAAAATAAAATAATAATAAGTATTTGTAAATGTATTCGCGCGTTTGACTCGTGACCGAATGCCGCACTAAGCACCAACTGCAGTAGCAACAACAATAGCGTTTACAATGACTTTGGCGTCTTAAATGATGTCTTCAATGCAGCACGCATTTACCAACGTATATAGAAATTTAAATGCACTCACACATACGTGTGTATTCTACGTTCATTTCTTGATTCGATGAATTCGTTGTAAGGGTAATACGGGCCGCCGCATGTGGCCGTAGCATTTGTGTGATGGAAATTGAACTGATAGTACGAGGCGATGATGTTTGATAGAGATCGCGCTTTCATGATCTCAAATTATACACCACACAGACGTTAAGTGAGAGCGAGAACATAAGAACAATTTAAGCACCTATCGCCTACAGTTTATACATTTCATTTTATGTAAGTAAGCAAAAAGGTGTATGGCCGCGTGCCGATAGCAAGCCAACTATTGCATAGCCAAGCAATCGAACGGCTAGAAAGTCAAGCAGACAAGCAGGCAAACAAAACCTAAACTGCCAATTTATCGACACTTGCAATGCCGGACTTTGCAAGACAATACACTTGAAATAAAAGAAATAAAAAAAAAAAAACATTGAAATGCGTACCAAGACGGCAGTAAAAGAAATACTTAATTACAACTTTTACATAGAAAAAAAAAGAAGTGAATAATTTTTCAAATTAATATGAAATATATTAAATATAAAATATAGGTTTCGTGTATGGCCATCATCAAGTTGTTAAATCAGCTATCACTTACCATATCGCTTTTTACAAGTGTACTTTGCAGCACCTTCGACAAGGCAGCGTATATAAAGTTTTTAAACTATTGGCGATTGATCGATCAATCGCTGGTTTGCTTTATCGCTTACAATATTGAAGAGAGTGAACGGCGTAAGCATTTTCATTAGCATGAATATCATGCAATGCCCTTGGCCGTGTAATCACTATACAATGAAGGATGCTTCCATCCATTGATTCATTCATGCCAAGCACCGTTCGTGATTGTTGAACTTCGTCAGCTTCTGCAGCAGCATTTACGCAAATAGCTGTGATTCTTAAAATTACAGTTTATTTCAGTTCGGTGTGGCGATTCCGTAATAGCCCTAGTTCAACGCCACATTAAACCATTACATAAGATCGTTAAACGGTAGATATTTAAAATCTATTCAACATAAGCGTAAAAATGGGTGAAATGCTTATTCCTGGCATTGTTTTTTTTTTTTGTGTTTTCCTTTTCCAAGCTTTCCTCTTTTTTACACTGTTTCCATCTAATTAAAATATTAATATCTTTACTAAACTTTTGAAGTTTTGAACAGTCAATGAATTATATAAAGATTATATGCTCTCTTCCAACAAGAGGTATCATTTTGCATCAAGAGCACTTTTTTCAGGATCCGCATGGCAAGTGACGTCGCTCTTCTGAAAGCGAATGTCATCCGTATTCATAACATCGATTTCGGGCCCAAGAAAACTCAGTGAGCATTCTTTGGTAAGATTTGGTAACAACTCCCAAACGTCATCCCGTTCAGTTTCCCCCAGTCCCAGTTTCGTATTTGCCATACAGTTGAAAGGAATTGTCGAAGCAACTTTTGTTGTTAGTCATATTGACCTCTCAAACTCCCCTGGCGCGCTGAACGCAAAGTCATATTCACTCGATGTATAATGAAATTATACCTTATTTGACAACCATATGACCTTGAGTATTCGTATATATATATATATTTGAACAAAAAGATCGCTCTAGAATTCAATTCAATTGTAAACAAAAAAAAAAAAAGAAAAGAATTACATGGACGAGTGGGCGTTGTAAGTGTGTTCTTTGAAAAGTCTGGGTCATTTTTAAATTCTTTGGTAAGTTTGTAAGCGATATCTTCATTTTGGTGAACGGGAGAATGCTTCCCACAGATACTACACAGTTGCGCAGACGGAAAGCAGACGGACCAGAAGAATTGAAGTTTATAATTGTGCCATCGACTCAATAGTACCATAGATTAATTTAACTAAGTTCTAAAAGGGGTAAGGCCAACAAAATCAGTCTATTCTCATATGGAGACAAGGAGGAAGAAGCGGCTCTCGCCGCAGATTTCTCACGAGAAAAACCAAGAATTGTTCTTGACTCTATTGAGTCAATAATTATGGAGGAAAATCCAAAGCCTGGACTTTAAAGACAAATAATTTTTGGGTATGGGGAAAACGCTTTAAGAATAGGACAAGTAAGCTCTAACAAGTTCGTAACGGTTGATCTTCCTTTTAAGAACCAATGCTCATATGAAGAAATACAAGACTTGACAGCGGAAGCTAATTGTTGAGTAATGATTCGTCCAAACGAATTAGGTAAGACACTTACTTAACTTGGCAATGCGTCTATAGTTCGCGATAAGATGCCTGCTTCCAGTTTTATGAATAGGAATCAGAAAGCTGCTCTTCTACCACAAAAGGCGAACCCTGTCTTCAGCGGAAGATTAAAAATCTGTGCGATAACACTACACAGTTCGTCAGAGCATGATTTCAGTATACATGATGGGATGCCATCAGGTTCTGGCGCATAACTATATTTAACGACCTGTAATAGAAATGATCAAATTTGGATTGAAAACTAACATCGGAAGTATTCGAGAAAGATATTCACTGTTTCTCTCCCTTAAAGTCACTCTATTAGTCTCCGACAAGCTATCTGTCATGGTAACCGGCTTACAGCTACAAGCGTTGATCGCAAAGCCAAACGAAAAGCGGCACGATTCAATTTTCTCTTCTTTCAACGATTTTTTAGTTGCAGTAGTTTTATAAATACCACCCATCTGAATAAATTTCTCACAAGATGTAGTTTATGGTTGCTCGTCGCGCCCAAAAGATTTCAACTGGAAGAGCAACCTCCCTATGCGTTATTTTTTGCGTTATTAACGTTTCTGGAGAAATTAAATTCCCTCTTGGACTATTCTCGTATATTTGTCAATGCTGAGGTTGAAGGCCTTATAAATATAGGTACATATGCCTATTAATGAATAAATATTGTGTATATACGTTAGATATTCATATTATACATACTATTCCCGGATTTGGTACTTGCAGGCGTGTATGCACGCATACATTTAGATCGTTAGACTGGAAACTGCAGCAAATTATCACCCTTTGTGGTCAGGCATGTTGTTCGGCTATTGATTTTAAGATTTTCGTAGCCCCAGGTCTAATAGTTTTTCTTCTGTTTGTAGTAAAACTAATATTGAAAATCCCAATTTCTCAAGTTAAAGGCCAAGCGCAACTGCAATATCGCGACCTTTTCAAAAAGTTCAAACGCATTTCGCAAGTTTTTGCAATTACAGCATATTCAGGGTTGCAAACGATCCGTGAGATTGCAGCTCCTACCCGTGGTAGTGAAATCTCAACTTGCCTCTAGTTTGCAACTCTATTACTACTATCTTTGCAACTCACAGAATTCTTGGGTATGTCCTACTGATCATGTAGTTATTGATTCATTCATTATTATATTTGAACTCATCAGCTTTTCATCTCATCTGGAATCGTCTCTTATTATAGCTTGCTAAGTGACTAAAATATAGTAAGCTATTAATTTCGGTCAACTGAATTGGCCTTCCTTTGATGCCAACTCGAACATCATCCGGACAGAATCTGCTTCTGGTTTAAGGAAAAAAAATCCACATGTGTTTGCATAAGTGACTGCAACTTTAGGCTCTTACGATTATTTGAACGTAATATCTCAACCAGAAATAGCGTTAAACGAGACAATTCGACGAATGAAATGGAGTTTAGCTGCTTAAGATCCGCTTCCAAAGATACGTTCTCGTTTTCTCGTTGAGAAAACCATATGAACAGGAATGTGTGCAAGTAAATGGCTGAATGGCATTATTACCCCCTACATTAGTGGTCACAAGTAAAGTGGAAGCAGAAAAATAAATTATTTTTTTGTTTTTCTTGTAGTCAATCACATAAGTGGGGAACTTTTAAACCGTCAACGAGAACAGGCATATGATCATTCGATAAAATCCCTATGTTATACTTAGCTATATCCTGTAAAGTATAAATGGTTTTGATCTCTCCTATTTTGGAATGGGTTAGAATGGGTTTCATTACGAGCGGGTCTTTTTTTTTTTTTAATTTTAAAATTCACAAAATTGATAGCCATTATTAAATTACTAGCTCGTGTCGTAGTGGCGATTGCGGTTGTGGTGGGTATTCAAAATTCGCCCCAAGACAAGCGCATTTGTTTTGTATTCGCATGGGCGCTAATTTCTACATGCATTGTATGCATACACATATGAAATGTATTTAAATATTTATGATAACTTTTTTCAGTAACCATGAGACCATAACTTCACACAGAAACTCTGATCTACGTACTATATGCGTATGCGTTGAAATAAAAACAACACAGTCCACATATGCGCACCATATGCTGTATAAGCCTTGAAAAATATCTCAATATCCAATATTCTTAAAAATAACCAGAACAAGATTGATTCAGGGGAGATTCTCTATGTCGCTGCTATAATGACATTTTTGGACACTCTTGAAACGCAATTTTCCCATTAAAGTGAAATGTTTATGTCGGTATCTCCTTTACGATCATTTCGACTACTTTAGTAAGTTGCTACTGATTCCGTTCCATCTTCAATTATCTTCAATAGTTTCGAACTGTGTTTTCTTTTTCCCTTTTCTTTCATGTTTTTTTCATTTCCAAACATTGCACTGAAAAATAAAACCCATATTTGACACACTGTGTCGGCATTAGGATGATGTTAATTTTAAATAAAACAAAACATTTACGTACATTGTTCGCATTATGCATTTCTTCAGATTGTCATTGGATTTATGTTTCTATCCACTTGAGTTTTTCGTCTACACTTAATCGGGTAAAAGCGTGTGTGTGTTTTACAAATAATATTAGATTTTTGTGGTTTTCTCCTTTTGTGTCATTCTCAGATACTGTTGCATAACGTGCTACAAGCCGATGAGTATTTAAGGTCACTCTAACCCTAATTTATTGAATTAATTTGTTATGGTTACGCTACAGGCCCTTATTTCTTTACAGATGTTGAAGATTGCTTTCGAGTTGTAAAACATGACGTGGTTTTGATTTTATTTGTTTATTTATTTATTTAGATACACGACACCGTTCAGGCATTAACTCTTCGAACCTTTAATGTTAGTGAGACGTTAACCTGCTTATTATTAATTGAAATTGTTGGTGTTTGAAGGGAAGCGACTAACTATTTAACCCATCGCTCAATAAACCGTATGCGACTTTAGATAGTGCCAACCTTCAAACAAGATACGTCAACATTTGATGACATCCCGAACACTAGTTTTCCAATTTCAAGTGTACTGTGCAGCACTGTACGCTAGAAAAATAAACCCTTTGACTAACTTTGGCTGATTGCAGCCTTTATCACCTTTCCTGTCAGAGTGTATTGAGTTTATGCGAACAGTATTTGAGATAGAGCCATACTTTATTATATCGATCTATCTAGAATCATTTTCTGAATCGATTTTAGTTTGTCTATCCGTCTGTTCACCTGTCCGTTTATCCATTTGTTCATCTCAATTTCTTATGTCTTGTGGGCTACAGGCTACAGGTAGGGTTTTTAAAACCTTGCCTCTAATATTTAGCGTAAAGGTTCGGTTATAGACAATCACCCGACACAGCCTTAGCTAACTTAGGGAATATGTGGCACTGTTTTAGATGATTCCCTATGTAGAGCATAATATAGTTCGTAGATCCACGTTCTTTGCTCTTTTCTTAACTTTAAGAAAAGGGAAATACTTTTTATTCAGACTTATGACATTAACTAGTTTTGATGTAACTTAACCAATCAGAGGATCGTTAACTCTAAAGATGAGTTAAATTGTTACCTTCAAAATCAAGATAAATTGAGTTCACATTTATCAAACTAATTTTAACAAATGATCTTTAATCACTCAACATGCTTCACAGTTTATGTTTATTTGAATAATGGAATGTATGTATATGCAACATATGTATAGATATATAGATATGTTTGTGTGATTCATTAGAGTAGATCAGGTAAAGCACATTTCAGTTGCCTCACAATATATATGAAAAATTGTTAATAAATTCGAACATGCATTATATCTCATATAGATGTAGGTTGCGAGGGGAGCTTGGAAAAACCAAAAAGCCTGGTACGCAAGATTGGTGCCACGTTTCCTTACAACAGAACAAATAAAAGAGTTCAAATTGAAATTGCTGCCCCATGTAGCGGACTTCGCCAATTTTGGGGTATTATCTCTTTCCAAACTTGAAACAATGGCGCATTGACGAAAGATTGACGACCAAGTTGAGAATCTACACGATTCTCATTATAAGCGTAGCGTCGACGCTATTGAACATTAGTAGGAGAAGTTTATCAATCGGAGTAGAAACTGCATTCAGAAATAAAGAGATTTCTTCTAAATTATTTTTGCTTCCTTTGCAGAAAATGTCCTTCCAGCTCTGTACAGAAAGAAATTAAATAACAAATACCTTTTTTTGATTTTTAAAGCAACGTTGGAAGCATTTCTTCAAAACGTGGTAAGATCTTGACTTTTCTTGGATAATGTACTTTCGATATCAATGAGCTTTTTACTCATTTTCTAAGACTCTTTCTTCATTATACCATACTCCACTTGCACAAGGGTACAAGAGTATATTAAGTATGTGCGAATTTATACGACATCCAGAAGGACCGCTGGCTATCTGTTCTTCTTGTTTTCTCATGTTCAATATATAGGAAGCAACTTTTGGGAAATTTCGATAAAATTGTCAGTGCAAACGCTACTGAAAGTGATTTAAATAGAACCACTTTTTTGACCACTTTCCATACAACGCTTCATTTGCAAATGTCGTTATATGAATAACAGTAATAGGCAGAGGAGTGTAGGGAATTTTAATAGTGGGCTGTGTCCTATTATAAAGTTTTTACTTATTTTACGTTTATTTTTATAAATATTTCCTTCTTTTCATGGTAGAGCTTAAAATGTCAAACGTATTCAATTGAGGCTTCGTAGCTTGATTTGTAGTTGTCCAGGTTGGAGTGTTAGTAAAAAGGAAAAGTATTCTGAATAGTAAACAGGTGTTTGTGACACGTTGACATATGCCTCACAACCGCACAATGCGAACTGAGCTGTTTGCTCTTATGACCACTAACTAGGTCCTAATGCAAGAACATATCTCTGACGTCATTGTTTACAAAATTCCTTATACCGAGGCGTTTCTGTAGAATTATTCAACAGAAATATGGGCAGACAACTTTTGCTTTTGGCATCACGTCAATGTGTCTCCTTAAACCTTTTCGCCAGATTTTTGAACCGGAAAATCAATTTACACTATCTTTCGATCTCAACCTATTCGTCTCATTGAACTCCATCTTTGTGTGCTTTCTGATTATTGTTCAAGCTCACGAAATTGTTCTTGAGATGTCTTTTCCACTCTGCGGAAAAGACGAAAAAGAGGCAAAATAACTGTAAATGCAATTTTTTGCATGAAAGCAAACCGACGTATGTTGCACTAACTGCTGTAGATATCGTTAAGAAAAGAAAAGAGAAGAGAGACTAATGTGTCAGATAATACCGCGCACATAATAAATATTGAACGATCATATTTTTTCTGTGAGCAAATTGCCTTTAAGTGATTTGGAAAAATTTTAACTTTTATCGAAGAATTCAAAAATCGGAGAGTTTACTCTTTACCCCTTTCCCATATGGAATTGAAAATGACAACTTCGCAGTTTGGAGATAATCAACAACAGGCGTTACCGGGAAAGCAACAATAATCCCAAAATTTCTTTTGTCCTGATGAAATATGTTCTTTTAGAACTAAAAGGTGGTATGTAAAGAATTTGTGTGAGTCATTAGAGATTGAATAATTTTCATTTTCAGTTTGATTTCAATTTTAATTTTTTTATAATGTAATGCAATGTAATGTATAAACAAGGTAACAAAATTGTTTATGCCTGAAGACATGAGCAACTCTAATGAGTGAATATATGTATATAAGCTCATCTATACAAAAGTATGAAGGTTATGCAAATGTGTCACGCTAAGATTTATGAGGACGTGTGCCACTGATCAACCAAGTCCGTCAGTCATTCATATATGAATATATATATATCACATACACCGCATGTATGAATGTATGTGAGCGCTCGGATCGGTCATTGAATACGTTACCGATCTGATTTGCGCTGCTCTTGGGATGGGTTGCGGTCACGTTTAAGTATATGAGTGTTTGTGCAAGTCTACCTCTCTCTCTTTGTCTCTCTCTCTCTCTCTCACCCTCCCCCTCTTTCTCTCTCACTCTCTCAATCTCCCTCTCTTTCTCTCTCTCTTTCTCTGATCATGTATGTATGCATGTATGCGTGCGTGTATCCGCATGTGTGTGTTTGTGTGTGTGTGTTTCTGCATTTGTAAATAGGAAGGGTAAATGAAAACAAAAACAAATTAATTTTAATATGTTTATGCCTTCTACGTTCAGCTAAATTGTGTCTACCCACGCCTGCAACTTTAAAACTTATTCATATCGAGAAGACAATCACCACACTGAGCAAAACTCATTCGATATTCATTGAGCTAAGTCTTACTTGCTTACATATATACAAATATTTACAAGTAAGTATTTACATATCTTTGGTATGTATAAAGAAAATTGTAAATACATACATACATATACACATATATATATATATATATATATATACATATATATATATATATATATAACATACACTTATATTACTTTTTTTGTAAAAATTTCATTGAATATTTTTGCAATTTTATTACAATTTATTAAGATGTTAAAAAACTGGACTAAATATTGATAAGAGAATAAAGATAAAAATTAAAAATAAAAAAAAAAAAAACACATTAGTTTCCGCTAGAGTCGATACCTCTATGAGGGTTTTTCTCAGAAAAAATGTCATAGAGTTAGGCATGCTTTCGTTGCCTGCTTCACTTTCGTTGTGGCATGTATGCATTACGCATTTGTTGTTTATTGTAATTTTTTTTTTTTTTTTTCATTCAATGCAAATAATCTTTCAGAGAATATCCTTTAAACGTGTTACACGCAATAATGGTGAGGGAAAAGGGAGGAAATAGGCAAAGAGAAGGAATGGTCCCGAAGCGCTTAGTCTGGTTCAATCGTATTGAGATTTGCATCCACGAAGACGCACTCGTTAGAATCGTCGCGTAGTCGTCAAATGTCTAATCGCTTTCAACTTGCGGACAAACGCATCTTCGCAACATCAAAAAAGAGATGAGTCGAAATCAATTCATATAACATATATCAAGTAAGAATAACTGATCTCTTGCGGAATGAAAGTCATACCATTAGCATTGGGAGAGGAGGAGAATAGAAAACTGCTAAAGATTTCCATTAAGACAGAATGTAAAAGATATAAAACATGAATGTATTTCCAATCTGCGATTTCAAGTCGACAAATGCGATGGATGCCCATTGATCCATAATTCAGCTTAAGGTACGTGTAACTTTTTGTCCTATCCATTCTTTCCGACAACGCCTTTGCCAGCTTGCGGTAAAACAAATCACTTCATGCACTTCGTGTATAAATTGTAATCCAGTTGGCCTTGCTTTACAAATCTTATATGATTTAACGATCGCCATACAGATAAACAAGCAGCGAAATGGTGGAAACGAACGAAACTTTCCATTGTCAAATGAAAAGCTGTTCAAATTCGCATAATTAAAAAGTCAGAAAAATGAAGTTATTTGCTTGGTGGTGTCTCCAATCTTGGTTGCGTTATTGAATCTATAGCACAATGGAAAGGCAGTAAAAGTATGCCTGTTATGAGGTACGAGTGGAAATGCATTCTTTTAATTGCGCACAGTTCGTGCCTACTTAAAGCAATCTTTCTTAAACAATATATGAAGTTTTACACATTCGCACTCGCATACCATAGAAAAAGACATACATGTATATGTTAATATTGGGAGAGAGGGAGGGTTCAAGATAACAGCCGTAAATAGATCGTACGCACGAAAACTCAGGCTATATCGATCTAATAAAAAATATAAACAAAGCTTTTACTACAAACAGGGATGTGATGATGAGCCCGCAGTGATTAATGTAAGCGTTCCCTCCCCATGGTTAAGAAGTGGCTGAAAATGTATGATATACGACGTGTGTCGGTGACTTTTCGAATTGCGTGAACTACGTGCGTGGAATTTTGTTTTTTTTTTTATTACGTTGGTACACACGTCTCCAGCATATGTTAATACTATCAGTCACTTTGCATAAAATATAAAAGTTAGACGTGTTTCGGTCCGCTGACGATTCTTTGCAATCGAAAAAAATGGATCAAAGAATCTGTGTTAAACAAAAAAGTTTAACGAAAACGTTGAAGTAGTGAAGAAAATTGCTATGGAGAATCGTCGAATCACTGTTAGCGACGTTGGTAAGGATGTGTAAGTTTGTGGTCAAAAACAGCACCTTAACCCTACCTCAGCCACCGTAGTCATTGCACTTGGGCACCTGCGACTTTTTTCTGCTGCCAAAACTGGCAAAAAGAATCCATGAAAGGACAGAGTTTTGCCACGATTAGGAAGATAAAGGCTGCATCACTGGACGGGCTCAATGCCATAACAGAAAGGGGGATTACTTTGATGGAGACAAAACATAATATTGATGCATAACTAAATGTTTGTTGTGCAAAATAAAAAGTGCATTCTTTTTGTGAGCACACACTTAAAATTTTATGAACTCTTATTATTTGATTATCCGCATGGGAAAGGGAGTAAATAAGAATCGCGATTACCAATTCAGTGCTTGCAGGTGCAAATCCGTGCCGAAGGATACCCACCCATGATCATACCTACGATAAGAGTTTAGCCGATAAATTCATTCACACATTCACTGATTGGACACATATTTACTCCTTGACTCTGCTGGCCAATATTTCAGACACATCCGATAATTCTGGAATTTGGCATACAATCTGTGGCAATTAATTTTTTTGTGTATTCAGAAAACTTAGAGGTTACAGCAAAAAGCTCAGAGCTTGCTAGAACGTGAAATGCTGAGTGTTGTCACTCGAAACTAAATATGTCGGAGGGCAGGACGTCGGACATTAATTTCTTGTTAACAACCCACTTAATGTGGATATCAAATAAACGGGCTTGGAGAAGGGAGTGCGAATTGCAGTTGAATAAAAATTAAAAGCAAAATTACAAAATAAAGAGAAATTCTTTTAAATAACATTTTATTTTAGTAAATGGATTTCTTGTACATTAAAGCCGCAACCGCCCAAAGCATTAATGTATAATCGTGTCTTATGAAAGTGATACTGGGGGGAGAAAATACATTTTCCATCTCTTAGTTCATCGAAGCAACACTTTATTTCAAATTTATCTCTTTACGCCCTTTATTTCAAATCATCCCAGGGCAGTAAAGCGAAAGGAATTTAAAAATTGAAAGTAGACGCAGCATAGCTCTGTCAAAATAGGCTTGATTATACCATAAAATCGGAGGGAATCGTACAAATAATGCCTTGTACTACAGCAATCTAATCAAGCTCTTGCTTGTCTGCAGCAACTTTTGGGGCATACTATTACGCTGGCTTAGTGTAACGTCAGTTCGATATTCATTCCAGAGCGCCTACCTTATGAATTAACATAACGTTTGTTAAATTTTGCATTTTTTTTTTCGTTTATTTTTCATGAAAGGTCTTCGTTGTTGTCTCGTTTATTGGGTGCCCGGAAAATTGGAAGTATAATAAAAGAACAAAAAGAAGTTCAACATAGATCTTCATTTTTTATTATTTGTTATCATTTTTTTTTTATTTTTATGGTAAATGCCACATATTTTGTATAAAATGTAAATCATATTTTCGAATGGTTGCAGCGTCAAATGAATGAACAAAAAGAATTGTGTAGTTTTGTAGGGCAAGCGATAAAGGCAAAAGGTATCACTAGATATCACTAAAATTTTGTTACTAAGCTTTTGTAACGATCAGTATCTGACAGAAACAAAGATTATGTATCAAGATTTCCAATAACAGACAAACAAAAACGCACTATATATATATATATAAACCTTTTACATATTTTTACATATACATAGAACAACGTCGTTGCCAACGTCAACAATACGTCTCCAACGCCATTACAATCGTTGCGATTATCGTATAAATAGCTTTACTTATTGGAGACGTGAGGCGACCGCGACCAAAAAGTGTCCGTCTTTTGTGTTGGCTTTATTGTATGTTTAGTAAGTAACCTTAACTGTGTGCCTATGTATATGTAGATATATATGTATATATATATATATATGTTTTGTAGTGTGTTTATTGATGAATTATGAAATGTGACACACCTTGAGGCAAACTAACAAACAGCAACAACACCAACAACTCAAAGATAAAATAGCAAAAGACAACGCAATGGAATCGGTATCTGAAGGTGCGTCTCTTCTCTAATTTTATACAATAACAGTTTTATTGAGTATTAAACGTAGACGTAAGCATATATGAATACCTCAATGAAGTTGTACAAACATACTTAACCTCTCAAACGTACTCACAAGTCTACGATATTTATGTAAATGTTAATAGAAATACATTATACATAATGATCGGAAATATAAAAATTAAATCATTGTGAAAATACATAATACAATCGACAAATTATCGCGGTAATGGGATTCGATCAACTACATTAGTACGTTATTATGGGAAACTATGTGATTAAGGAGTAAAGAAATAAGAAAAAATCTGCATACTATTCACCTCATCTTGTTTTATTCAATATATTCGAGATTACACCTCTCCTAAGTGCTTTCTCTTCAAGTTCAAAAGTAAGGTAACGAGTGATTACTAACGAGACGATTACTTTAAACTACCCCACAGTCTTATTATCCGTTCGTGTCCGTTCGATTGAAGGAGCGATTTTCGATTGATAGTGGCCCGGTCATGGTCATGGTCTTTCCCTTCCTACAATTTTTATTGTCGCCGCCATTGTTTTTGCACTGAAACCCTTAGCAAATATTGTGCCAAGCTATGTTTATATTCCCGTCTTTGTATATCTATTAAGGAAGAACGCTACTGTAACGGTCTAAGACCAATTGAAAACACTGCAGCAGGACACGGCCTCTCATTAAACACTCTACATCACCTCATTTAATACAGATATTTATATAATGACTTTTCGAACGAAGGCGTTATATGGAAAGTTGTCGAAAAGGCGATGAGATCCAAGCTGATTCGATTTATCAGATTTTATCAATGTATCTCAAAACTTGCGATTTGTCACTTGCACACAAGACAACACGACGGACAGACAAGCTTTAATCCCAGTATAACAAAAAATTGGTGTATCTCAAATCCTTCTGGGTGTTGCATAAATCCACACAAACTTAATATACCGTTACGCCGCAATTGCCGTAAGGTATAAGAAACTTATTTTTCAAAATTTTTTTAAAGAAGAAGAACTGTTCATAGAATAACAACATTCAGGGAGATTATTAGGCATATATGTGGCTGACAAAAAGAAAAAACAATGATTTTGAATGGAAAAAATGGAAATTCCGGACCCGTTTTCGTGAGGTATCTATAATTTAGGCAGCTTTGTGGCGAATTTGAATCTCAAAAAAAGAAAAAACAAAATGCTTTCACATCCATATTCTGACATTGTGATCGCTCGTTAGTCAGAACAGAGAGCAGTGTTTTCTTCTCACCGTTTTTGCGGCCTTCGTATCAAATCTGGTATTTCGGGACGATTACCTCACTATAAAACTCTCCAAAATCAATTTTGCTGTGAAACCACTTTGTCAAGTCACGAAAACCGGAAAGAAAAAAATAGCTTGTAACTGTGCTCAGGACTCGGCTGTTAATCTGAATATCTAAAGCTACAGTAAAAGCTACGCCAGTACGTAGCGGACTTTTAAAATATCGATTCGTGAGTTTTTGGTGATTATTTTCGAGTAAAGCAAAGAGCACAACCTTTTGTTAATAAAATATGTGCACCGCGAAAGTGAATGTTATTCTAAAGTTATCGTACAAAATACAAACAAAAATCGTCGAAAGTCTTTCGTCGACCCTTTCGAAAAAATCAGTTTCAAGAAACGGGTGTTTTAAATGTGTTGGGTAGAGAGCGCAATGAGGCCTGATTGCTTCTTCAAGCAATCTTGCATTTTACTTGCAACGATGTGGCTAAGCAAACTTATCACGGTATACTTCATCTCAGAAGTATTGGCAGAAGTATTGAGTCCTTCCAAAGCACTCTTAGGCTCATATTTACTCGACAATCATCTTGATGAAGGTACAGAACCATATTCTTTTTTGGAAAGCTTTTTACTGAATGTAACAAAGACTTTCTAAAGACATTTGTTACTATATTAGACGAGCTAGGAACCAACGGGCACTTTTTTGGAGTGCGGAGTGATAAAATTTGTTTCACGTAATGCGTTGACTTCCACATATTCTGAAAGGTTGAAAGCATCTATTAAGAAAATCAAAAACGCTCGTGACCGAATCTTTTATATCCATCACCGTTATGGTAAGAAAAAAGTAAAAGAAAAGGGAAGGGACTAAATTTTGGATGGGCGCGGCTAATTTTCTCCGTTTTCAGAATAAAAATGGAAATTGACATAATGTTTCCGTTGCACTTCATGAGTACCGAATAAAAGCCACGGAAAGCAAAGGTGCTCCTAGTGTTTATCGCATTGACGTGGGAGCGATGTAAATGTAATTATTGCGAATTTGAATCTTAAATATGAAGAACAAAAAGTGCATTTGTTATTATTTTACAAATGTTGATGTGTGTGTGTGCTTGGCGAATATTTGAATGAAAAAGTTGAATTTTCGACAAAAATGTACATCGATCGAGCGCCTATGGTTTACTCAACTCGGAATTCCAAGGTTATAAGGAATATATACCTTGATGTTTTTGTGCTTTTACGGACTCTTCGATTGCTTGAAATAGCGAAAGAACAAAACACGTACTACTCACTTTCGTTGTTTGTAGGTGTGTCACTTGATCGATCGAAGACTTTGCAGTTATTGGTGGCAAGTGGTTGATAATTGTTTGCATTGAAATGTGCATGAAAGAAAGACTTTCTTTTGTTGTGAGTAGGATTTAGGGAACTTATTACGATCATTTTTAAATTTAATATGCGTCCTCTTAAACTATGTCTTAAGAATACCTGGCAACGCTCTGCCTTACCATTCTCCGCAAACTCTGTGATCTTGTTACCTTGGCTTGGTAAATGCTGCATTAAATCACGCAGTCAGAATACGAAATCTGTGAAGCAAGCTTCCTCGAAGACATGTCTCGTGAATAGTTGAGCCTATTTCGGGTGATACTCGTAAAGGGCTTATGACATATATGACAACTCAGCATTCCGCGGCTTTCGACTTCTAAACAGGTTTTTCCAGCGAAAAGAAAAAGGAAATTGCATCACTAATTAATTCCAAGCAGATCTTAAATAAAATAAGGTAAGAATTTTCGATCGATAATCATCGATAAACATTTTGTTGCTTAACTCTCACAATTGCTTGTTTATCTGCCAGATGTTTCGACTGAATTTGACCTGGAGCAATGTAAAAAAATATATGAAAGTCATCGTCGCAACAAAAGAGTATTTAAAAATTTCACATGACCACTGCAAAATTTCAATGGATTTTGTCCCTTCGTCTATATCTGTAAAATCATGCATATTCCCATAGGAAGAGCACTATGTTAAATTAATTCTTTACTAAATTAAAGTTTTTCGTAATGTTACTGCGAAGGCGATCAATGCGTGTAATCGGACATCATTTGCTGATTAATGTGTTAAATGAGTTTGCATTTTATTTCCTAAGATTTTCTTTTTCACAGTTGATCTTTTTTCTTCTTCTTTTTTTTTTTTTTTTTTTTGATGTAATGAATAGAAATAAGTAGAATAGAAAAATTCAATGCATAAATGTGTATGTGTTTCAATACGCTTAAGGAAATGTTGTAGTTATCACTGCGGCCGTATTGAAGTTATGATAAATGAATGTGGATCGTAATTATCTAATGCCTGCCTGTACAAAGCATCTGAAGTTGACTTCACTAGCATTCTGTAGATACGATTGGATGGATGAATTGATGGACATTCGCCCAGTTAGAGTGCAATAGCGAGTGATCGTGAAACCATCCTTGGGCACAAACACACAATAATTTCGATGTCCAGGTTGAACAGAAAACAAAAGGATAAACGTCAGATAGGTAGACGAATAAGCAAGATTAAATCAATTCGGAAAGTAATCCTGCATTCTGATTCTGGTTTAATAAGAAGTAAGCGCTCCTCCTCCTATTCTACGTGTTTTCGTTAGGGCTAACTTTCGAAGCAGCAGCCATCTCAAAAATTGCAATTTGCAGGATAAAAGGACAAATACATGGTCAGACGTAAGGCAGACAGAAAATGTTAAGTCGATTCAGGAGATGATTCTAGGAATGGGTCGACTTTAAATCCTTGGTAGGGTGCAAATATCCATACAACCTTAATATACCCTTTACACTAGGTACATACATATATAATAATCATATTGTGTAAGTGTCTTTCTTTTTGAAAATAGAGTCGCTAGGTTCACTAATTTTCGCGTTCCTTTTCAAAGCTGTACAATATAGCGAATTTAGTAGAGTGTTGCATAAGTCATAAAGAAACTCGCATAGACAATTAACTCTAAACAATTACGAGTCAATCCTTAGACATGGTGAACCAGCACAAGCTCCATTCAAAGCCGAATTGCATCAGCAAAGTGGAAAAATACCTTTGACACTGGTCCCGTACTCGACTGCTTCCACTGCCTACATGATGAGCTAAGCAGGCTTTCTGACAAGAAATGAGATCGCAACAATATGAGATTGTTTTGTCGGCACCGTAAAGACTGAGATAGAGAGAATAAATTGATTGTCCCAGCCTGACTTCTTCCGGAGAGTGTAGAATTTTCTTATGCTTACAGCAATTTCAGTAATTTTCAAGCACATGGATCCATTAATTGGGTATAATAGTTATTTGTTGATGTGTATTCAGTAGGAAGGGAAAATGAAGTATATTAAAAAACATTATCATCCTCGATAAATAGATTATACTTTTTATATAGCCGCCGTCGAAGGATCCGAGTATATTCGTTTCGTTATGTCAAAACATTTGAATTTGATTAGAACGAGAGATTCAGAGACTCTATGAAGGACATAAATTTTCATTTGCGGTAAATATTCTCCCTCTCTCTCGTTAAAATAACGAGATCGCCTTGAAATTTAGTATTTGGATCTTGGATGTTCTGACAGAGACCTGAGGATATCTTTGTTCAGGTCGGAAGAAAATTGAGCTTCTGTTGATTACCCATAAACCTAAAGTACAGCAGATACAACAATAAAACTCTTTCTCGTTTATTCTATGGATAATCCTACAGTGTCTATACAAAAATCGAAAGATCAGCCACGTCCAACACCTTTCGTTACTGAAGCGTAACGAAATTTTACTTTCTTGAATTTCTTTTAAGATAAGGACTGTGTAGATATGCACGACTCGCCTTTAGTCGAATATGACTCTTGGTTGTCATATACTAACTTTTTACTTTTTCTCCACTACACAACAACAAGTATTACATATTAATACATTAAAGAATCCGATCATTTCTCATATCATCAACATTGCTTTTCATTGCTTTAAAGGCAGTAAGTGGAGTATATGAAGCGTTTGTAAAAGAAACGAGCCGTATCAAAACGGGATAGTCGAACCCCTTAAACAACTGCCTGTGTGTTCATTCGAACTTTTATCTGTAATAGAACCCTAAATATTATTGAGGTTGCGGGTTCGAAACCTGTCTATAATTTATACTATTTTTGACTTACATAAAAGGAACATATTCTCCTTTTATATATCGGTGTGTAATGTGAGAAAAAAAACTATAAAAAATTATAGTAATCCTTGGTTAAAAACGGTTCCTCTTCGAGGTTTCAGAGGTTTCCCTTCCATCAAGTATCAAGTCTAATTATTCTTTTAAATTTGACATAATATCTTCTTCTTTGCCTTCCAGATTGAACACATCAAAAGAATGTATGCATTTGCAATTGGTCTAGTGCTTAGGGTGTCCGACATATGCTCCGAAGATCCAGGTCAGATTCCTGGTTCGGCAAACTGTTAACAGTACTTTTCTCTGCTAGTTGTTTTTATTTATTGATATATAAGTTGGCTTGGAACTCTTTGTATTATAGTAGACTCCATCTTGTTTCTCATTGAACGTATATGTAAAGTAAATGATGGAAATGACTTCTTACTCAGGTCGACTAAGAACTTTTAACCATAAGTTAATTATCTCGCGGCACTTATCTTTCTCTTCGTTTGTGATTTGTGGGCAATGAGTACCAGTCGCAAGAATGGTAAGATGTCATTGGACAAAGCAAAATATTGTAACTGATTATAATTATTTGACAGAACAAAATCGACTATATTTATCTGTTTCAAGCATCGCAGTAACCGGCCCAATGAATTGTAAAGTATTTGATATAAGATCGAGCACAGACCAAGTGAATCATCCATTTCTTATGGTTTCGAAGCCAAAACAAATGTTCTCCCATGGCCGAGCAAAGAAAGTCTTCAATCAACAAGAGTCAAGGGAAGCTTCTTATGCCTCCTATTCATCAAATACTTGAAATAATTTTTCGATATTAGGCAATGTAATCGAGCTATGGATATGGGACGGAAACTTCTTTCGCATGTGTAGAATATAAGCGGATGTGTTCATCTTACAGTAGTAAAGGTTGTCTATAAAATGTTATTGAACCTATTTAAGCTAAGCTTTTAACTGGGATCTTGTGCTTGAGATTAAGATGCGTATCCAGCAATTAGCATAACAGTGCTTTTATGATTTCACCAGTACCCTGATTGCTATGGTTAAACTCTTTTTAATTGCCGTCATCGTAAAATTCCGCAATGCAACAACGGTTAGGTACGCTTTCCTTACATTTTATACTTAACTTACGTTATTTAGAGTTTTATTTTATTTTTTCACTTGGACTTTAATTTCGTTTCAGTAGCTGACGTAAAAAAAGAGCAAAAAACAAAAAAAAAAGAAGAAAATTAAAGAAATGAATAAACGCATGACATGCGCATTCGCATGCTTTCGCGGGCCCATCTTTATCTTTATTTATAATATTTCTCCGCGAGTGGTTTCGCAAAAAGCGATTTTCCCAGATAATGATCGGTATACCGATGTAAATATGTATGTATGTATATATATATATAGACAAATGTAGAGGTAACAATAAGTTTCTGTAGCATTCATCAGTGCAATCGTCTTCTTTAGTGTGATTTTGTGGGTAGTAAGCGTGGAAACAGTTTGAAAACAACATGCGACATTTACAGCAGCATCGAGCCGTTGAGTCCATGTGTGGGAAGCACAAAGCGTTACATTTTAGCCGTTTTCTGACATCTCTAATACACGACACAGTGGCGACAATTTGGTTAGAAATAAATCACGAACATTAACATGATGTGTGCGCTCTATAGTTTTCTAAGATAAAGTAATAGAAAACAAACCAATGCACACTCACTCATCTAGCTATCGCTTCTTCTCGTTCCTCCTTACTGTTCATCATCAGTTATGATTATTTTCTTATACGTGTCTTTCATGCACATATCACACCAATAAGGTATTCTCAGCTACCGGAAGTTTACCGCTACCTTCCTCATTTACGAAAGGTCCGAAATTTATGTTTGGTGGCATTGTCATCGTCATTGTCACAGCACAATCATCACCTCGAGCGTTCGCGTTGGCGTTATCGAAATAATAAATAAATGAAGGAGAAAAAAACAAAAATGATTTACTTTCGACTTTTGCCGAAATCACGAATCCATCCAACGTTATCTTCCTGCACGATCATCGAGTAAGCCAGCCAGCCAGCCAGCCAGCCAGCCTACTAGCGAACCAACCAGTCAGTCAGCCAGTCAGCCAGCCAGCGAGCCAACTAGTCAGCCAAGCAGTTAACCAGCCAGCCAGCCAGCCAGCCAGCCAGCCAGCCAAACCACATACGAGACAGCGGTTTAACAGCCAATGAAGTGCAACAAAAGTTATCCATTATTCATCCGTCGTTAATATGAACAAATTTAACAACATCTTGATGTTGACAATGGCAAAAGCTGAACGAACAATAATTTCGGTTTTGTTTGTCTCTTTTTCTGGTATTTGTTTTGTTAAGTTTTTCATTTACCGCACAATTCAAGTCAGCCAACAACCAATTTGAATTTGCCGAGGTGACATCTCCGCACATAATTGGAACATATTTCACTTTCACGCGCGAGCATTCAAACACTTTTTGACAATAATTGTTGTTTTCATTCGTTTTGCAAAATAAACCACGGATCGCTCTGCCAAACAACTGATATGATGAAGAGACGCAAATATCAACCAAAGTATCTGTGTACGGGGATATACGTATACATCGTGTGGGTATTTTTATAAGTTAGTTGATCGTGATATATTTCAGTTTTTGTTATTTTAAATCTTTGCTTTCATTTTTTTTTTCTTCTTTTCGTAATACTCCAAGAGTACGATTCGACGACAATAAAGTTATTTGAGGGCATAACCGAATAATTGGCTGACATTGTTGTCAAGTTTTTTTGATTGAAAACTCTCTAAAATCATTTAAAAAGAACCAAATGCCTGGCTGTATGCATCATAGCAACATATAAATATGTACACACACACGCACTTATATAAGTATATTGGCTGGCTTGTTTGAGAAGTTTCTTACGCAAGCGTATATCAAGGTAAAAGCCTACAACTTTACTATTCAATCTGATGTTCGATAACACGAAGAGCCTTCAGCCAATAACGCCATCCAACCCAATAAAATTTTTTGCATACCAACTCTCTGTCTTTGTCCGCCCGATAGACGGCATTACATTGTCTATCATCTATCCTGAGAGAATGTCGGCAGAGAAATAAAGCCCTAATGTTTTGAAAAGGAAAAAATCAACAACAAAAATACAATAACATTAGGCAGTGTTTGACCAATGGAAAAAGCAATGAAACTATGAATAAGGAGAAAACTTATGACTCCAATCGCTCCTAAGCCTGACTGTCCTTGTTTTCGAAGGTGGGAATGTGTTTCACAATTAGAATATAGAGTGATTAAATTTGCTCAGAATGCTTATTTTTCTTTAAAGAATCCATCACCGAATAATAAACGAAATGATTTCGTATGAACGTTTCATATCGTACGCTATTTGTAGTAAGAATATATGCAGTTCGCTTGGATGCACGAAACAGTGTTCTGAACGCATCGAGATAAAACCAAATTTTACTATGCCTTACGTTTATCTAACCGTCTGTCTGTCTGTCCGTCTGTGTATGTTTATATCGAACCTCACAGGCCCCAACTTTCGAAACATTTTGACTAAGTTTACTACATTGAGTAGTTTTGAACCAAGAACGAATCCTATTGAGTATGCTTTGAATCGAATCGTTTCACCACCATTTCGCACATAGTACCCTACTTCTAAAAAGGTGTTATATGAACTTTTCAATTTCTCAAATTAATTCGTCAAAAAATAGTAGTCAGTTGCACCAAAGAGAGTTGGAAAATTTGGATGAGATGGATCCATTTTCTGAAAGCCTCCACCCAAATAGTGTTCCGAAAAAGGAGCCTTAATTAGACAAAAGTTGATACAATATAGTGACTTGACTTGACATATAAACGTGCTGTGATAAGCTTAGACTGCATAAATCTATTTTTCGCACTCCTCTTCCAGTGAGCAGTCAGCCTTTTCACCGACATCAAATTTAATTTTTCATAACAGAGGTAGTTCAAAGAACGTAGATGAAGTAGCAGAGGGTACTCAATGATTGGCCTTTCCTGACCCTAATATTGTATTTGTTATCTTCTTCGTGTTGTTTTCTTTTTTTACCACATATAACAGTTCTTCACAAGTTGCAAAATTGAATCTGTCACCTGACGAAAGGAGAAACTTTTCTCCCCTTAATCACAATTGTTTTCATCTTGTATGCTCCGGATTACAAAATATAAACTGAAGTTAATAGGAGTTTTTCGATATAACACATTCTAGCACACATCGATAGCTTCCTATATTGAAAAGATATATCTTGAATTGCGGCTTGGCTCTTATGCATGGCTTTCGGACGCATAGAAATCGAGCTATAGGATTGCAAGCGATAGTGTATAGATTACGTCGTTGCAAACATATTGTTTAGAATGTTAAAAGATTACGATTTTACCCGATTAAGGAGCCATCAATAGGTGGCGTCACTAAAACGAGCCCCTTTAAACACGTCGTGTGAGAAAGTTACCGCGCAATTTTCAGAACAAAAAGTAACTCAAATCTTTCAAAGAGTTTCTGGATTCTGGCTACAGGTTTTCATTTCTAGGTAGGTATATTCATTTTGTCAAACGGTTTGGAAAGCCCAAAAAGTAACTTCAGAGACCTTACAAAGTACACATATTCTTGATCGGCATCAAATCCTGAATCGATTTAAGTATGTCCATCTGTCGACTTCAAATTTTGCAGGAAAATGGGCAAAATCAGTCAAAGTCGAACATAATTTCCTTACTTGTTACTTGTTTCCATATAACCATCTTTTCGAAATAAGGCGTTATATGGGAAATTGTCGTGAAAATAATCCAATCCAAACCCTCTTCATTCCTTAGGTCAAAAAAAATTGCTGAAAATTCCAAGCTGTAGATTGAACATACATATAGATGGTCTTACTTAAATCGGCTCAGGAAATTCTTTTCAATCGACCGGTATAATATTAAGTGTAGGCTGCAGAGTGCATATAGTAAAACTTTGTGAATGTTACTTACATCCCCACAAACTTAATTCACCCTACATCACAAATAATGTAGCGTAAAAAGTATAATAATGAAAAGAATAACGGTAAGTCAATAGTAGGCGTCGTTATAGGCATTGGGTATAGCAGCCAGATACACCGCTGCTTTGAAAGACCAGTGGTAAGCTAGCTATGTAGAGGGTAAGCAAAATCAATGATGGCAGCAGAGTCTCGACAAGTAGTGGAGTGAGTAATTGCAGATAGGGTTGCGTTTGATCAATTACAGGAACACGACTACAACTCATTCAAGTCATTCATTCAAATTCAATATGCAGAGATCCTAACTTAAGCAGATCGGTTTACGATTCATACAAGGAAGGTCGAAAGTTACAATAACGCCTGTTAAGTATACATAGTTTTATTAATACAACCTAACTTTGTTTATAAGCACCGATTTTAAAATTTCGCAATGGTTTCGACATGGTTTCGCCCAAGACAGAGCGCACTGCAAATGGTTCGGATCGAATCACTTTTTCGATCACTTACAATACAACGTTATATTTTGAAAACGGGTTACGTGAACTGAGTTACGTGAAGTATTACGTGAAGGTGTGTGAAGTGTTTAGCGATGGGTCGTGTCCCACTATAGGGTTTGTGCTTGCTTTAAGCTGATTGCTGCTTTCAAAGCGATTATTAAATCTTGAAGCAACACTTGAAGCAACATATAATTGATTTTTCATATTGTACGTGAGTATGATAGTTCATTTTAAAATCTCTCGAAGTTATTATATCGGGAATGGTCAACTGAAATTTTTCACTCGTCTTAAATAACCCTTAACTCGATAGCCAATTCAATGTTATTTAATATATCACATTTGTGCGTAAGTGTAGATGTTACGTATGCAAAAATATCTGTCCGCCTAAGAACAGCTAATTGACCATGACAAAATTGATGTCAATTATTGATATACGGTTGAATATATTTGTGCACTTACTTATATTTGTACACCCATGTGGCATGTGGGTGCTGCAAATGTACGGTTTTCTTAACCATAACACAATGAATTTCAAACATCGACTCGAGTCGAATCTGTAATAAGCGTCTGTCTATGCGCGTTGTTTGGTAAATGAATTCTTGATTGATTCTTGATTTATGGTACAAAAGCGAAGAAAGTTGCAAGTGTTTTATCTTTTTTAACGATTTCGAATAGATGCATGGAATGAAGCGTTTCAAAATTTGCTCTTTCGTTATTTCCTTTTTGCTGATTAACAAAAAAAAAAAAAAAGCAACGCAAAGTACATTACTTACGCTAGAAATTATCAATTTTAGGTAAACGTATGTAGTTAGGTTGAATGTTCGAAATATTAGAAAATTGTAAGCGATTGCTAATGAAATGACAAAGTTAATATATCTTAAGGAACTGCGCATGCAATAAACCGAATGAATCCATGAGAGCATAGACCCATGCATTCAGTGTGTAATTTTATTGTTGATAAACATCATAAAACGAAATCATTGTCCGCAACGAATACGAAAGCTGAACAATTGCTACAACAATAATAATGACGCGTGCTTACAATCGAATGTCAACCAGCATATCATTCTGAGGTGCTTTACTATACTTACTAGAGATGTCGGGTTCGCATTGCACTACCATACTATGGACAATTGCCAGCCTGTCTGTCAGTCTGCCTGCGTTTACTGTTTGTTGTTCATGCAAAGTCACAGTAGCTGAGTTAACTGGGCTGAAGACAACAATAACGAAAATAATGTACAAAAGTGAGTATAAGTAATAAAATGTCTTGCATGTAAGTAAACGAACATTCACAGAAGGATACCTATATGTGTGTATGTATGTATGTATATATGTATGTATGTACAATGTATGCTATGCTTATACGTATACATTTAAATGCAGAAATTTTTTATTATATATGTGTTTGTCATTGGAATCTGCCTAATAGTAGAAGCAGCGCGCTTTTGCATTTTATTTTATGAAACAAAAAAGAGAAATAAAAATGTAAGACAAACAATAACAACAACAAGTATGTGCTCTCAGCATGTTAACGATTGACTTCTTTAATGTCAAACACTTATGTCGATTCGGTCTGAATAACCATAATTTTCTTAGTGGTTGATTGTTGTTGTGCCCATTTCACGCATTAAAAGAAGTGCCGAGAGCTTTTCCTATGTGTACTCAACTAGCGCCACTGACCGTAACACCGACTTTAAGCGCAGATAAACGCATTGAAACAATTAAGAAAATAACATATATATCATATAATAAAAAGTAGTAACAGCTCACGTAGCATTTGAACGTGAAAACGCATCGGGCATCGGGCACCGGTCGTCGGGCATCGGGCATCGGGCGTCGGGCATCGGGTATAGGGCACGGGCGAGAAATTGTTTGTCTGGCCACAAATTCTGTTAATTGCGTACTGGGCTTATTGCTGCTGTTGTTGTTGTTATTGTTGTTGTTATTGTTATTGTTGTTTTATTTGCTAAATTTAAGTTGATTATTGACACATTACGGTCTCTATATTGCTAACGCAAGCACAGCCCACATTTCATATATGATACACTAAATCCTTTAGTTATCCCGTTCGCCCGTCATTTAAACGCTGTTCCACATCTAAGCGTTTATAGTGCAGTGCAGTGCATTACGTGTAAATCAATTTGTTTGATGAATGAGTCATAATTAGAGACGGTTACACGGCACACAATATTTCTTCATTATCTAACGCAGCAGCGATTTTAGAATTTACGACTTGAAATAATGTGGAATTAGCAAAATTTCGTGGGATGCTTTCTCAAGTGCATGCATATGCATGTGCATGTGCATGTGCACGTACAGTCTGTATATAAGTATGTAAGCGCGCTATCCACTTGGTAAACTAACAGGTTGAATTCGTGAATCATTATTATGTGTATAATCATTTGTGTAGCATACGAGCATAGCTACGAAATATTTATGTTGATGCACACGCACTCAATCTTAAATAACGTATGCATGCATGCACATATGCTTCAGAGCATTGGATAGAGGTTCGAATATGTGTACCTGTTAGATTTGTTCAATTTATGTCAGCCGGCACATCACGATACCGTTTGGACGCATTACAATTGCCCCACAGGCAGAGGTTTAAATGCACTGAGAAAAAAACAAACAGATATCTTTCTAGATTTTCTATATCATAACGGCAAACATATAAGAAAGACTTTCCGAGGCAACGAACAAAATTAGGAAAATTTGAATCACGTGAACCGTCGAGCTTTGGATAATTCCTAATCCAAGTCTAACCCGTACATCAATTCTTTTTAGAACGAATCCCATCCGCATGTGCTTCATAGGGTCGCAGACAGCAGATAATCCGTCACCTTGAAAAGGAACCGATCCAAAATTTTTGACAGAGATGCATAACAGTAAGACCAAGGCGCTTAACATGTCAGAACTATAAACGAGATATCACTTTTAATAACTCGTCTACAAGCTGTAAGCTGAACTAAAGTTCATGCAGAACTTGCATCAAAAAATAACTTTTTCTTATCTTTTTATATAATAAACTTATTGGATAAAGATCGGAATTAGGGTTAAGATAAATATAGACGAAAGTACGTAAGAGATGTGAGACACGACCAACGAAGAAGAAAATTCACTTAATGCGCGCTGACGGCTACATATTCACAGAAAACTATATGACGCTACTTTTAAAATATTAGTAAAAATATTTTGAAATTCCGGTTTCCAGCTGTAGAGAGATCATTCTTGACTCAATTGCTACCCATTTTGAAATGGACAAATAATATATAACCTGTACACCAATAAGTTCCGTTTGACTCTTTATTTATAAGAATAACAACAAGCAACTCAAGGTTAGGGATGCGTGTACCTTACTTCCGCTTTCTCTTGTCATGGGTTTAAAAGGCGTGAATCCCAAAAAGAAATAATGTCTTAAAATTTTAATTTAGAAAAAACAGGATTTGGAAAAACCTAACTGATCTTTAGAATAATTCGGATGTTTCCCATTCTATCCACCACTGAAGGATGGCGCTACACTCATCACAAAGTGTATATATTTTTGATCGATATGAAATTCTGAATCGATCTAGCTATGTATGTCCGTCTGTGGGGTGTGTGCGGATAACACTCCTCTGCCCGCAAAAATAGAGATGTCAAGTTCAAATTCGGCAGAAACATTGGAAATTCTTGCACGCAGGTCAGTATTTGAAACGGGCCAATTTGGCGTAGTGACACGCAGCGTGATAAATGAAACGTGATTCGATTTGGCCTCAACCGAATATAATTTTCTTACTTGTTTCTTTTATTTTCAATAGGACGTACCGCTGTGACAGACAAAAAGGAGTCAGGGAGGAGAGAAAGAGATAGGACCAGTGACCGCATCCCAGTGGGTGCGTGCCCAACCTGTAAGTATTATGCTTCTACCAAGTGAGGCCTCATTATAGCTACAACCAACTATGCTCTATCGCACTGAGTTTTGAAAGCGCGACACAAAGAATATGGAAACTCCCTCGTTCATTGTGCGTTTATTTTTATAATTCAAATAAAGGTTTTTTTCAGAAAAATGGCGGAAAGTTATTGAGTACAAGGCGGTAATTAAACTCAATGAAGTTGTTTTAAATTAAATTTCTTGAAAAAACATTTCAAAGTTTTTCTTTTACCTAATGTTGGCGCTACATATATGTTCAGCGTAAGAATGGTCCCGGTAGTACAATGGAAGAGCATTCACCTCTGTTCGAGTAGATGTGTATCCAACACTTGTCCCATATCGACTATATTTTGTTTATTCGCTTCGATTTCCACATAAGTAAGTTTGCAGTTCACGGCCTAATTGTTGCGATATTTAAATTTTTCATAGGCAAGGACAAAAATTCATGTCATGTATCGTTTGTTGTTTTTTTTCAGTCTGTAGAATGTTTTGCCAGAGCTTCATTATCCCCTTCAAGAAGCAGCCAACCAACCAAATACTAAATCTTGAAGTTGGTGTTCGTGGCAGACACCACTTGATGATCTTCCCTTTTAATCGCAACGCTAACTAGCGTTGTCTAAAAATTAATGTAATGAACTTCCACATTCATCACCTAGATTTCATATTGGATTCTTCTTTACGTTCATAGTGCACTTAATCATGCATTATAGGTTGCTAAGTGATCAACGTAAAACCGTAAGTCGATTAAGCTTGGTCACCAACTCTTCTGAAGTATTAAAGCTGCAACTTTGCCTCTACCCATGCTCATGCCCATAACTGAAAGATCAGCATTAAGAACGGGTCAGACAAACTACAATTACAACCAGAGATGTACATTTAATTGGGATGGCCCGGCTGTAAGTAGCCCCAGGAAAGTCAGCTATTTACAGCTTGGAGCCTATAAGAGCCACTAATTGAATGCTCGACAAATGTACTTACTCACTATGGGCAAATTAAAGGGCCAAACAGATCAGTTGACATTCCCGCATGTTACAAATTGTTTCGCGTGTGCTAATGTGTTGCTTTAATGGGGTTATTAACAAAGATACGCTTTTGGGCGAATATGACTTTCTCAGTTCATTTCGATGCAAAAAACGAGGTTAGGAGAAATGCGTGAAAAGATTCACGATAAGGATGAGAGGATTTTGAAACATCGAACAAACTATGAAAAATTGTGTGTAACAATAGCGTAAATCAGAAATAATCGGCAGGATGATCGTGAGGCACTTTTCCATTCGCACTGGAATGCTAGAAAAACTACTTTTGGTTAATACGAACAAAGTACAGGCGGCTTTAACTCTTTGCTTTAACTTGAGTATGTTACGTTACGACGCCATAAATAAACAAAATATTGATAAGCATTTTCAGTTTACAAAACCAAAAATGTTCGATAAAATTCTGCGACAGTCAAGCGCGATACTTTTTCACTAACAAAACCCGATTATTTATTATTTTGTACTTAAACATGCTTGTGCATGATATTTCAATTGCATAGTTTCTTTTTACACGATTTTTGAATGCGAAACATCTGACTTTATTTTTATCTACCGCTTTTACTTACGCGGGGACTTCCATTACGTCTGCGACGAAATTCCGAAAAGTAATGAAAAATGTTTTCTATCTTTACGTTTATGGTGAACGTTGCGAACGTAGCGAATTCGATTTAGCAAATGCTTGCAGAGCGTGGAGTGGTCTACAAGCTGGAAAGAAAAGACTATCCGTGCTTGTGAACATGTTTTTATACGAAAATACAAACCGTTTTTAACGGTGTTATTATCGCATATCTGTCGTTTAAAATCAAATCATATTGACTTCACATTATTATGACTTCTACTACGTGTACTGCGGTATAGCTCTGCTCTTCGCTGTGAAGGGAAAAGTTAGATGAGGAGTTTGAAGCAAATACATTTTTTAACGTGTATTCATTCTCACATATGTGCATCTGAATGAACTCTTCGAGATCACTATGATGTTGTTCAACTGGCAATATATGAATGGCTGAGTTGTAAATCATCAGACGTGCATATGTGCGTTTTATATAACTCTTAAAACAAAAACGAAAAAACAAAAAGGAAGAATTAAGGCATAAAGCAATTGGCTATTTTTCAATGTTTTATTTTTTGATCTATGGCGCTCCTAATTTTCTTGAAAATTTTATGTTTTTCTCCCAACTTCTATTTTAATATCATTCATAAAAACAACGTTACAAACGATTACTTTTTTCAACGATTAAAATCAATAATACAACAACAACAACAACAACAACAACAACAACAACAACAACAACAAAATGAAAAAAATAGTTTCGTTAACATAAATTTGCACACACACGGTTTCCAAGAATTTGTGACAAAACGAAAATATTTTCATTTGTAACATTTAAAGTTTGCAAAGCAGACTCTCTGTTTGATACTCTGACCATTTTAAACAGAGCTATCACACGATTTCAGACACGGTTTAAAAAATATATATTAAAGGAAAAACAAAAGCTGAGGTAAAGCGTAGAAAAAAAAATGCACTTTCCTCTGTATGATGCCCAGTTAGTATTAAACTAATATTACATTAATACGTACAAATAAAGTGATGGTCACCCGAGGTCACCTACAAATCACGAAATAAATGTTGCATTATTTGAAAATTGTGTCGATGATGCTCTTAACTCGAGTGCAAATAAAAACAACAATGAAATTATATTTAGCTTATATCGAATATTTTAATACCCGACTCGCGTTTATTTTACCCGTTTCTTTTTACTGGCACGGAATATAACAAAAGAGGGCCAATTGCATTAATTTAAAATTATTGCCTTTTGATTGTATTCACAATTTTGCATTAAAAGCGATTGCTTTTATCTTAGGCTTAACAATCTACACGAGTGTAAATATTCTCTAAGCCAACTGTAATATAGAATAATTACGTAATATAGGGATGAGCCGTCTTCTTTATGCCATTTCGCACCTAAGCAGTGACGTAGAGACAAATGTATTTTAATAAATTATACCGACAACATAGCGTACGTACTCAGTGAACATAGCTACAGAGTAATATTAATACATGTATAAAAAGTATTGAGTATAAAAAGTATTGAGCTGCTTTAAACTCATAACACTTCGAGTCGAATATCATTTCATGGCTGCCTAATAAAATTAACAAATGAGCAAAAATGTTAAAATTCTTGTACTCCACATAGTAAGATGTTGAAGATGCGAGATATAAACATCCAGGAACTTAACCCAAAGTAAAACTACATTTCTATAAAAACACATATATTACTCAAGCACCTAAGAAGATTTGTATTGAATGTTTCAGCTCGTTCGCTCGAACTATCTGTGTTTGGTGGGGGGTCTAGGCGGCAAAGGCCGTAAATAAACAAAGCTAATTATAAAAAGAAACAAGTCGAAGTTCCGTTGTCTTCCGCGATCAACCAGGAATGAAAATAGGCAATTAATTCCATATAACAATATTTACGAAAGCCTCACAGTGAGTAATGGAAACAATGTGCAATGTGCAACGAAGATGTTTGCCGAAGTGAAGGGAAGGTCCGTAGTCTGTAGCAAAAGTTCGCAACAACAAACAAAAATTTTGTTTTATGCGTTCAGTAATACAATAAAGATATTTTGCTTGATCAGTTGCGCGAAATAGCCTGGCGACAATTACAGCGATTGTGTGTGGCAATGCCTGTTGCTAGTTGACAAAAAGGGATTTAAGTATCTATACCGTAACGTTACAACAAGTTTGTTATTGACAGTACATCGACAAGGGGTTATTTCATCTGTTATGTCGCTCGGATCTGATATCGTCAGATTGCCCCTCTTCTTTCGGTATTCGTGTGTGTGTACGTTTGTATGTGTGACCAAGGAATCCTAATATATTGTCCGTGTAGAGAGAATCTATCATTCGTTTCAGACTCGACAGATTATCCAGACAAACGTAATTTAGATGTAATCGCACTAAGTATGAGGAGTTTTTCAAGCCAAAGGATTAAAGTCTTAGTAGAAAAATGACAAAAAGGTCAAAAGCAGCAAGACAAGAGCATCTATTGTTTCATCAAATTTATAAAACAGATTCGTGAAGTTATCAAAATCATTATTTAAATATTCACGACTTCTGTGAAAGCAGTGGAGAGAGGACTAAACAAAAAGTCCTAAAGCATATATATTTAGTTTTCAGATAAACTTTTAAACCGATTTAGCAGCTGATTCTTGCATCTACCAGATGTGTAAATAAGCCATGACCGGCTTCTCTAAAAGAATATGAAATGTTATCCCGTCCCCTGTCTTTATCACACATTTCTCGTTTCGAGTAAGAGCTCTTTCAAAATCGATCGCTTCTTATCTATTTGTATAGCGCTTCCATTCTAGTAACCCAAACCATTCTATAACCAAAAATTAATGCTTTGTTGGATAGGCTCAAAAGGACAGACTTCCCGTCAATACGGAAGGCATTTTAGTCAAATATTTTTTTACCATTTTATTGGTCGGCCTTGACTTACTTGGCTACTTTTCACACTAAACCAAAAAGAAGGTAAAAATCAAAATATTTCGAATACACACAATGGACGGATAGACGGACATACATTCTTTTCAGCCATTCTCATTGATGGCTAGAGTGCGATACTCTACGCTTTGCGTTTGCGAAATTCAATATGCCCGCGAATGAAAAGCTAATATGGCGTCACGGCGAGAAAAGTGAGAAAGTGATGAAACTTACGTCAAATTCGCCAAATTTTCTTTTTTTTTTGTCTTTTACAAGCCTATGGGGTACACAGAATGAGTTCTAAATTTTATGTGTTTGTATTTGGTAATTATAAAAGGCAGGTCGTCAGCTTGTTTGATTGAGACCGGTGAATAAGGAATGAATGAAGGACTGTTCGAATTGTAATCGCTAATCGCTCCACGTCTTTATATGCGATACATTTAAAATTTGCTTTATTGTTGTGTGAAAGTTTCTTCTTTTTCTTTTTTTTTTTTTTGTTTTTTTGTGCAGCCTCACTTGTGAACAAGGTTCCTTTCAGCTCTAATTTCTGGTAAATACTTCCGTATATGACAATATCAAGAAACAATTACTGAGTTACCAAAGTCAAATTGTTATACACCGCATAAGTGTATACGTAGTACACGTAATGGTGAACAACATAATGCTTAAATTTAAACTGTTTATTAATCGAAAGAAGTACAACAATAACAGTTGTGGAATTACAAAGCTTTGAATGCAAACAGAAAAACATAAATTATGACTGTTGGTGTGACGGTGTTTTTCATTTGTTACATGTAATATGCAAATTTCGTATTGTTCACCTGGAGTTAACAGATTTACACTTCTATTACAATAAGATGACACTACAGGCAGACGAACTAAATTTGAATTTCTACGCTCAATAGACGGACGGGCGGCCTTGTCTGGTCTTGGATGAGATTGTATAGCCATCTAAGCTGCATAATATAAACACATGAATGCATGAACATAAACAAAAACATTTTAAGCACTCACAACACAATCGTGTAACTGCATCACACAATATGTTGATGCTGCTGCCGCAGGTCGATGTAGTTTTTTGCTTTTTGTTTCTAGTTTTTCGGTTTTTCTTTTGCATGCTTCGAAAGTATTTAGTGTTGCCAAGCCATTAATCTGAACTCAAATTAGTTAAGTAAAGTAAATTTTGAAACGCCATTTACTTTTCTCACACACAAAGATTAGGAAAAGGTAAAAATAAAACAAAATCCAAAAACGGAAAACTTCAGCCTGTTTACCCAAAATTTCTTGGTTTTCATTTATTTATATATCTTTGCGCTTATTCCGTTCTCTGTACACCGTACTTTCGTAGAGGGACGTTTCTTCGGTTCTATGCTCGCGAGCATAAAGGGGAACTTTTTATATCTAATCTCAGTGCCGCGTAGAAAGGGTGCCGTTAGTTTACTCGGATTTAAGTATTTGGTTTAATTCATGGACTCGAGCAACGCATGTGAACGTATTGCACCGTCCGTGCAAAGTAGCCACCAAGGAGTCTATAAACCAACTGTGGTTAAAGTCGGTTCCCACGCATGGAATTTCTATGAGAAGTCATATCAGACAATGGCAGAGAGAAGTGGTGGAAGGATTTCTGTATTCTCATTTTTGAAATCGATGAGTAAAAAAGTTATTTTCGATTTCGTAAATACTAACCTGCTAGTTGTAGTAGGCCCGGAGTATGTCCACTAGCTAGCTAATCGGTACCATCTTTTGTCAAATTTTACCGTGGCCCTTGCTACCGCTTGATCAGTAATAGTACGTCAAAATTTTTGATTTGAAATCTTTTGTTTAATTTTTCAGGCATATACCCTCAGCGTTTATGGACGGTAGAAACCCCAAATGCAACTGTTATGTCTTGAAATTCCGCATATTAAGATTCTCGATACTTTCCCGCTTTGGCAAAAATGGGCCGATTCTGCATCTTGCATTGACTAGGAATACTTTTTGTCAAATTTTGTAAAGTTTTAGTTTTCCAGGTGATGTAAGTTTCGCAATAGTAAACCTAACAGAAGTCCGTTCTTCGATGCTATATTTATTTCAAGTCTATCAAATGACTAATTGCGACGATTTTTGTAACGAAATTTAAAAAGCCTGGATATATATATAGAAATATTCCATGTATGTAGTGAAGGCTACATTACTATTTTTTTTATATTGTTGGCAGGAATTGAACTCCCCGTTATTCTAAGGAGATGGAACGTATTCGCTGCCGGGCTGGTGTTCTTTTCAAATTTAATTGATGCTAAGCTCTGAGAAGCACTGCAGAAGTGGATCTGCAGATCCCATGGCAAATAGTCGCCAACTTGTAATAAGCCAGTCAATAATTCCCGGGACTGACACATACATGTTATTTCTAACATATAATAACCTATACAATTTCTGAACTCTGCCATTACTCAAACATTCAACTCATTTCGATTGTCTGTTAATGAGTATCGATCGGTCTCCAGAATTGCCCATGCATCCAAATTCACAAAACAATTATTTTAATTTATTCCAAGATGAATGTAGTCCTCTATATATTCATTTTTCTCTTTCTTCATTACTTAGTCGTCACAAATTCACACCCAGGTCATAACTTCCGAATAGATGAAGCGTGAAAACATATTTAGCATCCATAAATTGTCAGAAGGATGGCGCGGTCGACAATACCTCATTCAAATGATAATGAGCCATTGTCTCACGAGCACCGGTTTCAGGACAAAAAGGAAAGTGTTAAGATCGTTCGACGTTTGCCAAGAAGCATATCCCAATCATAGTGCCAAGTCAAAGATCGTAGCAAATAAGGGCGCGTTGTTGTTGCAGAGGTTGCTTGGCTACTACTTCTCTTGGGTTTGCGAAGACGCCGTAAGAGGAACAGAAGACTGAAAATGAGATTCCGCACTCAGGATGATTTTGTTGAAAACTTTTACAGTAAACTTTTTTTTTTTTGAAAATGTTTTTTTCTTTAAACAACAAAAGTTGGTTACCCTAATTCTTTTCCGTAGGAGAATGTTATCTGTAAACATGAGCGCCAAGCAAGGTTTTCGCTTTTTGTCACTTTAAAATCTGGCAAATTGCGCCGAACATTAAACATCTGTAATAACTCACATGCAAACAAGCAGTTCAGCAAGCGGAGCAGGCAGCAAAACTGAGAAACACTCGAATGCCATCAAATGTAAATAACATGTGTGTTTGAGTGTGTGTGTGTGTGTATGCATCGCATGGTGTAGATATAAGGATGTGAATAGTTATTTTGAGTTTCTGGACTTAACGCTTCTATCGCTTTACGATGCTTTGTGAACGTATATGCGTGAGTTTATTGGAGATTTTGATTGAAAGCAAACTTAAAACATTAGTAAGCGTAAAACAGCGAATATCACACATCTGTTTCTCCGCTATCGAAATACTAAGAAAACATTTGTATCGAATGCGATGGGAGGTGAGTTTTGAAACTTCAAGGTTTTTCATTGCGCGCTGGAAAATATTGCACAGTTAATGAATTCTATTTTCAATTTCAATTTCGATTTCGAAACGGTATGCATTTCCGAAAATATAATTCATTTTTATAGTTTTCTCGCTCGCGATGTTTGGATGTTAGTCGCATCGTCGGTATTATTATGAAATGCATTTAGCACGACAACCAGATATCGTTTGTATTTATGTAAAAATTAAAAAAAGAATAAAAAAATTAGAAAAAAAAAAGAAACAGCAGTAGTACCATCACCCTTCCCATACATCCATCTATCCAGTATTGAGCAATAAGTGATGACTGGCAAAAATCCTTACATCGTCATAATCATTTTGCAGGCATCAGCAGCACTAGTGGAATTTTAAACTTTTTTTTTTCACGAGTACTACAGCCAAACGGCCAGTCAGCCAGGCAGCCAAAAATTTTTTATTTTACCACAACACGATCATCATCAGCTCCGAAAAGGTATTCATCTCAAAATGTATTTAAAATGTTTCAAACATCGGTTAGTTGTAATATCGTTCGTTGTACGTACTTCAATTTATATATGTATATATGTTCATGTATGTGTGTATTTGCGTTGCGGCGGTAGTTTTCGCGAGTATTTTTTATGGATGTACAAAGATACGTTAGAACTGGCGTTAGATGTTATCTGCTGGCATTATGCACATGTGTACATACTTGCGAACACAAATCAACAAATTTCGTTTGTAGTAGTGGTGCAAAACAAATATCCAAACATTCAAATTCACACAAACACTTATATATATATATACAAATGTACACATACACACACACACACACATATATATATATATGTATATATATATATGTATAGCATAAGCGCATATATATATATGATCGCATTTAAACTAAGCGATCGTTAGACAATTTGGAAAATTTAGTCATGATTATGTTGTTTACGTTATGTACGTATATATGGATGTGAGTGTGTGTGTGTGTGTGTGTGTGTGTACACATATGTGTTCATGTTTATGCGGATAGATGGATGTTTGTTTAACCTTCTCTCTTCAATCCATTCATTACTTAATTTTTGGACACATCTCGTTTTTGTTGATGTTACTATTTTTCATTGCTGTTGATGCTATTTGTTGTTGGTTTTGTTGCTGTGTTGCAACTGTGCCACTGATCCCAAAGTAAAGAGGAGCACTGAACACTAAATGTCGGCGTACTGGGGCTAAATAACGCTAGGGCTAAATTTGATGCAGAAGAAGAAGAAGAAGATACATGCTTGACGTGCACAGCATCACAACAACTCACAAATGTCTCGACATGAACACAATTTTTAAGCGATCGTGAGTAATTCACAACCATGTGATGTGATGGTCTGTCGTCGGCGTCAGCGTCCCATTCACTCACATAACTATCATATATATACTATCATATATATATATATATATATATATAAAGATGTGACTGTGTATGTATCGTGTATGCATGTGTGTGCAGATATACATATCTATAGATGCACATGAACATAAACAACCATTCTTTAGTTATAACTGTAATAGACGTAAATTTTAGGTCACGAATACATACAAACAGGCATGAATGTTGTCACAGGAGCAAAAGTCACATTCGATCATCATTTACTGTAAAATTTAACAATTACTGCATAATTTTTTGAAATCGAAATTATCCCAACAAGCGTTCATATGTTCATATGTTGTAATATGTGTGAATATGTAGATAAGCACTTTCTTCGCTTAAATTCTCTTAACAGAAAAGTATAATGCATCGTTGAGTGTTTGGACCTTAAATCAAATTCATCTTCATCTTCATTTCATGTTTGTTTACATTTAATACTTCCGCCTACGGCTACGATGGCGAATTTTCCTGCTAACTATAGTAAGCAATAAGTTTTTGTTTAATATTTCAATCGATTCTTAACATTATTAACAACACGATAAAATCTATGTTGTTATACCGCTTGCAATATTCAAGCCTGCATATGCTGGATCCAATTCGCTAATTCGAGCGGTACAATTCGTAAAAAATGCTTGCTTACAATTGGCACAATTGTTTTTTTTTGTGCCTCTTTCACTAGCTGCCACGAAAACATTGTTTGCAACAGTTCCCCGTTGTATATATTTTATCTACGAAAGAGAAATATTCTCTTTCTTTTCTATAGCCAAACATTTCTCTCGAACTTTCGATGTCCAAATGGATGCAAATTTTATACAGCGACTCTTCTAATATTCCCTCTTTTTCATGATTAGTTCGTCTTGAGGCTAATATTTGACGCACACAATCTCACGCCAATATACAAAATGTTACGAAAAATTTTTTTGATTGTAGGCGTAGCCGTAAGAAATATCTATACGAAACTTTAAACAGTCCGCAAATAAAAAATGTGTAGATACTGTTAACATCGCTGAAGACAGATTATGCTCACTCTTAAATTTGATTTATGGCCGTCAACTAAATGTATATATATTAGAAGTTTCATCCATCTGTTTCAATCTTTGTGAAAAGCAGATGAGAGATCGGCAAGCAAGCAGACGGATGACCGGACATAATGACGGACGTGACGCACTTTATGGGTCTCCAACTTGGACCACCATGTTCTAACCATCTTCTTGCATCTGGAAATACTGACACCATTAACGTTTCGTAATTTTGATTACTTGGAGAATGGGTAAGCTAAAGTTAGTCCGCCTAGTGACTGTTGTCAAATATTGCTTAGAAAGTTTCCCGAGTAATTATTTGTGGCCGAACTCCATCCTCATAATCCGGATCTTTCTTTCACTTCTTTTTATTTTTCTTAAATAAAAAGGGGACAGACATCAGGATATATCCTCTATTCGTGTAACGTTGTAGGATTCAGAAAGAAGTGCGCGAAGAAAAAGATACAGGGAGTGGGTATGTGTTGAAATCGATGACTGCTAAGCATTCACCAACTGAGCACTCACTATAGTTTCAACCGACTAAGATAAACGGCGCTAATACTTGAACCCGCGAACATCGAGTTACTAGTCGCGACTCTTATCTACTTGATAACGAGAATGCCCTTCAAAACTTTTTTCAAAGCCAATTCTTTGTTACTTACAATCACATCATACACAGTTTTAATCAAATTCACTTGTCTTGTAGTTCACTTCAGTCGTGCTCAGTAGTTTGACAATAATCGTGATTCGCCTGCACATTCACAAGCAAAACAAAGAAAATGTGAACATTTCTATCGTATCAATATCGTCAATATCGTCAATATCGTCAATATCGTCAATATCGTAAAACGATGAGCATGTTTCGACTTGGCTTCGAATTTGAACTTAACGGTCGATCATTTGACATAATTGCACACATCATCATCCATCAGTTATAGCCCCGTAGAAAAATTAGTCTCAACCGAATCACTTTAGCACCCTTGGTGTAGTCAAGGAAAATAAAAATTATAAAACAAATTTTACAGCTTTTGCTGGGTACGTTTCATCAATGGGTAACATGCTCATGTTAATCTTCCAAATAGACCTCCGGAATAATGGTACACAGTTTTACGACAATATATGCTACAAGTCCCGTCGAAGAATTTCCTGCTTAATTAAGATCTGCTTCTGGATTGACCAAGCTATGAAGTAAACTGAATTTGTGGATAGTCCCGTATCAGGCTTTAGATCACATTGTATATCGTTTGCCATAAAGTGTTTCATTCAATCATTATTTTATTCTAAATATCTCATATACACGACAGTTTTTAGACTTTTCATTATAAAGCAAATTTTCTCGAAAAGACAAAAACATTCAAAAATTAATTAGTTCCTCATAAAGGAACGAACCGAAAGACATAATATTTCGGTGGACCTAATAATAAATTTTAACGAAATGAACAAAAATTGATGTTCCACACACACACACACACACACACAAATACACAAACTTCTACTATGGCGCCTTAAGAATTCATTGGCAAAGCCCAATACTACATAAACTTTAGAATGAACGTGCATATATGTATATCTACATATATGTATATATATATACATGTATATATATATACATGAATTCATGTATAAAAATATTTGTTTACAAAACTATAGTGCATATCTAGTTAAGAGCATGGAATAATTTTGTTGAGGGTCAACTAGATGTCGTGTCACAACCCACACTTGTACATGTACGAGTTCACCATCTCAAAATGTTGAGTAAAACAAAGAATAAGAAAGACTCAATATTTATATAGTTATGTATGTACGGTTTGCTCTTGCGGAAGCCGTTTCCCAAGAAAGAGGAATAGCCACAGATGACAAGACCAATCGAGACATTCATTCAAAGATTTAAGGAGTGGATCGCCAAGTGTTGCTTTGTACGAGTATTGTGCAGTGCGCTGCTTTGTTTTGGTTTGTGTTAAGTTGTGTTGTGTTTTGTTGTGTGTTGCGAGCTGTGGTGTTGCCACGATCGCATCATTTCTTATTGTCTTGGTTGCGATTCTGTTCCTTTGTTTGTTTGTTTGTTTGTTTGTTTGTTTCTGAACGCCCGTTTTATACAAATGTCTATAAACATACATAGATGTGTTTATAAATGCAAATCAACATTAGCATGAGCATAAGCAGCATTCATTCAAGCAACGACAGCAGCAACTTGAAAACTGCTAACAAATCTTTCAAAAACTTACAAAGACCTAGTCTAGCGCGGTTAAACGCTGCCTATACTATTCGTTTCGGTTTGAGAGAATATTTAAGTTTTGCGTGAAATGGCAAGTTAAGCTTGCCACATGGACGCTCGATGGACTTTAATGGTGTAAATTTCTAACGACATCTCTTTCGTTGTCGTCAATTCTTTTCTTTTTTCATTCCTCCCGTTTGTTTGTAAACTTTTGATTCACGTTCACATAATGCACAACAAAAACAAAGCAAGCAAGCAAGTAAGCAAGCAAGCAAGCATTTTCACTAAGAAGACAATAGACTGACTGACCGATAACATTCAAATTTGAATGTGTAATGAGAGGAGCGAGAGAGCTAGCGAAAAGAAGACAGAGCGACACTCTGTGAGAAAAAAAAAAAAGGGAAGAGAGAAGGAGAGATAAGTGCATTAATTGTTAATTCGGCGTGGTTTGTAAATGGAGTTATGGCATAGTCCAGTACTGCACAGGAATTGCATTCCTATTGTAACAATATATGATAAATAAAATATTAAACGAACAAGACGGGCGAGCTAGTGACTGACTTACCTGACTGACTGAATGTCTACAGTGAACGGCGACACTTTGAATATTTCGTTTCTTTGTATATTTTATTGCATTCTGCCAGAAAGTTCAAAGAGGTTGAACTTTATTCACACACAGAGAGTGTCCCTTTTCTAGTGAAAACGGCCAAAGACCACTTACCAATCGCCGTCGTTGTCAGTGCATTCAAAAGAGCACAAATCACGTTAAATAGCAGCAACGACAACACCAACAATAACGATAACAACAACAACAACAACAATAATAATAATAGCGATAAAAAAAACGCCAACATTTAAAATTGACTCTAGCTAGCGAACGGCCGTTAGTTGCACTTTGTGCATTTTTAGAAGTGTGTTGTTTGTTAGTGGTTCAATGATTGTGAGTCTTCCGATATTTCTTGAATTTGTATGTTCAGTTCTTATGGTGAGCTCCAGCGGTTTGTGACTGCCATAGATAGATAGTAAATATTCTGTTAACGTTTTTTTTTTTTGCTTTTTTTTTTGTTTGGTTTTTGTCTTTTTTTTTTGAAGTAAGAAAATTTTCGCTTTAGATTTTCTACGTCTAATCAAAAGTCAAAATCTCAGGTGGCTAACAGAAACGTGAGGTAGTAGGAAATGACGATGACGACAGCGACAAATACAACAATAACATCATCAAACAAGCTGCGGTGGTGCTGATGATGACGATGATGATGATGAGTCTTGCTTTAAGCTCATCTTGGCATTTAAGGCAAACGAAACAAAATGAGATGGTTTTAAACCTAAAGCGAAAAAAATAAAACAACGCCAAACGTCCAAACGAGCGAACAATCGACCAACCTCAAGTCAAGCAAGCAACTAGCAAGCATGCCTACATACGTACACAACAGTAGAAAAAATGCTACTGAAAGCAATAGCAAAAGCAATAGCGGTGCAATAATCCATAGCGATAGCATACCACGCTATTTTGCAGCATTTAGGAGAGGCGACAACTCCGGAGCCCAAGAGGAGCGGCGACATCCATTTGGTACATCAGCTCGTCTCAGAAAGTCAACGTGGACCTTAGCCATTATTTTACACAAATGGCAAAAATTTGTTTAGCAAGCGCGACCGCTCCCGTTGACAAGCTGAATATTATTAACATTTATGCCAAGTTTATTACTTCGGTTGTTAACCGTTGCCTTCATAAGTTTATATTTGGAACTTCAATTGCATGCTTTATATATATATATATATGTTTATACATATGTTTGTTCTTGTTTCGTTTTTTCGTTATTTTTTCATTTTTTATTATTTTATTTCATTTAAATATTGAGTCGATTAAAAACTAACGGAGGCGTTTGTTTCAATATTTGACACTGTGCAGTCAATCATTTACGTAAGTATTTCATACATATGCAAACATATGTATTAATGTATGTTAATCACCATCTCGCAAACTGTATGTAAAAATGTAGAAAAAGTCGTATTTGATTTATTTCATGCACATTTCCCTTAACTTAATTATACCCAAACAAGTTAATGAACCAATCACTTAATATAATAAAAGATTGCATAACATTTCCTGAGCTCTTATGAGGAACTTGCAAGAGGGAAATGTTCGACTTAACACGCATGTGTGGACAGCTACTTCGGACCTTCTTTCTTTTTTCGAAAGAAATTGATTTTATTTATTCATTGCTTTATTAATTGCTTTTTTATTTATTTATTTTGTTATATTTTTCTTTTCAATTTTCAATTTTCTTTTATTCCGCTTTTCTCCTAACCACTACAGACTTGGCCCTTCTTTTCCTTTAACGAATACCCGAAACAAAGCAGTTTTTATTCGATTAACAAGTTATTTGAAAATTTTCTTTTCGAGTAATACTCTCTTACTATTCACTGATTCCGCCAATTTTCAAGTTTACTAACTTATTACAAGGAGGCATATGCTGCCGTCGAAAGTAAGTGTGTTCTTGCAATGTTTACAGTACGCGTAAAATAATGTCAGGTTGAATGACCTGTACAGTCACATTGATTTAGTTATAGGATAATATAACAGAATATTTGTTCTACAGATTCACTTCGCGCGGGCAAACGCTTCATTGTACCTCACATCAGCCTAGGTGTAGGGAGAGAGGTGCCGGCATAAGAAAGACTTAATATAGACGCAACTTTTATCATATTGATCGATTCACAAAGATTTAATGAATCGATTTAAACATGTCTGTCCATCCCTTCGTCTGTTTTATGTCTGCTCATCTATTTTCGTGTTCGACTTTTCTCCATATTTGAGATTTTTTCCGCCCAAGCACTCTATTATGAAAATAAATATCATTATATCTATATTGAAAATACATAAATAATTGGTGGTGTGGCGTATATAGTTGCCGGCCTTGCACGACTATCATGTCTTTACTTGTTTTCTTATCCTTAAATATCTATAAGCTTTTTCTTTTTTTTTTTTTCTTCTACTATCTCTTATAATGCGAGAATGATCGAAAGTCAGAAGTGGTCCGTCCGATCACTCGCATGATGATAAGTGTTAGCGAAATTCGCTGCAAAAACGGTGCATTTATTATGCATATCCCCTGATATGTTGCTGCGTAGACTCAATATATTTCAAGTTTATCTCGAAAGTTAGAAAGTTTTACTTGCAAATAAGTTTTCATGTGTGGTCCTTTGAGGCGAACGCGATTTGGTCAACACTGACTTTAAAAATTGCCAATTTAGCCGAAGAATAATGACTTGGAGAGTTTAAGCTGAGTTTTCTTAAAAAATTTTCTCACCCTCTGCGGTGCAAATAGAAATTTTCAAATTACCAAACGTGTAAGCAGTAAGTAGCAAGGCTTACTGTAATAACAAGCAGCCTTCTTCTCCTTTGGGCGGTGACGAAAAAAGCTAAAAAATTGAGGTAAATTAATAAAAGAATTAAAAATGAATCATGACCAAAATAACCAAATGTTGTAGGTATTGGTTGAAGGCCGACTAATTTGTGATGGGGATAATGTTATACAGCGAGCACTATTGTTCGCAAATGCAATCACATATATTCATTGTTGTTGGGATCCTCATATCTCATACATAAGTTACAGCTAGTATATGACAAGTGGCATAAATTTTCTGAACAGTAGTTTAATGATGTGATGCACTTTTATCTCTTCGGTGCATAAATCAAACTTAACGACCTTTCTGAAAGTTTTAAAAACGTACACTTAATATATAATAAACTTTTCATATATATTTGACTAATTGCGTTTTTACTAAATAACGTGCAGTTGATAACTTTTAAATAACTGTATAATCAATTCTATTAAAAAATAAATGCAAAAAGTATCCCGATAAAGTTACAAAAAATAAAAAATTTTGTCAGTGTATAGGTCTTCTTTTGTTAAATCGTCACTATAGCGACTCCGTTTTTATGTAATTTGCTAAACTAAATATAAGTTTCATTTTTTATCACAAGACAAGTTAAAATTCATTTTGATTTGAAATCTCAATACCATCTTATGCAGTGACTGGTAAAACAAAAAAAAAAAAAAAAAAAAAAAACAAAAAAATGCATAGCAAACATGAATCTGTGCCCTTATAGCAAAAACAAGCTGTCTTCAGTTAAATCTTTTCATTTTTATTGAGTGGGACAATAAGTTATTTCGGCAATTTATATTGCATTTGTCACAAAGAAATCCAATACTTGAGCCCAGCGATGAATCAAAGTTTTTCAACCAGTTCCAGACCAGCACGTAAGACATGATGAAAATTGGACGCGACGCTATTAATCTTAGCTGGCCGCTTTAATCCAACAAATGAAGGCTGGACACAATTGAGGGCATCACAATCCTATGAAAGATAAAAGACGAAGATGAAGGGCATCATAATCTTATGAAAGATAAAAGTTGTTTTCAACAGTGAGGCCTGAAAAGGTATTGAATCAAATCAGCAGGCATGACACATTGAACTGGGTTGGGAGCTTTTGAGGCTGAAAAGAACAATATTTTTCGCGTATGTGCCTTCCAAAAGGGAAAAATTGGACTTACGCAAGACAACGTTCGGTAGTGAAACCCCTTAACACACTAGACCGACCACTAGATATCCTACATCACCTCGCCTCATACAATTATTGTTTTATCTTCGTGATAATAAGCAAAAATTACAACTTGTCATCATAGGAGAACAGGCTCAGAACGTGAATTGATGTGGTTGAAGTTCACCGAATATAACTTTCTATTTAAAGATCTTATTTTTATTCAGCTGCTTTCGTCATAACAAGTTGCAAATTACATTTTGCCGCCGTAGGGGCGCTTAGTTTTCATAAGAATCCTTCTAAGCTGTACTTGACTCAAAAAATAGATCTACATGATTTAAAAAGGGTATAGTCCTTTTTTATATCAATCTACCATTGTGGACCAGCTCTCATTATCAAATATTGAAAGTTAAACCTCTTTATCATATGAAAGTTTCATTTTCGGAAACACATGGGAGACATCGTGTCGAACAAATTACTCGATTCGATCGAAATTTTTCACATCAATTCGGGAAACTTTAAAAACTGCAATCAAGTCTTTTTCAAAGTACGGCATTATGTAGGAGGTCGTCGACAAGTGGTCCGATCCAGTTTATTTCCAATAGTGTTGGGGCTTGTGAAATGAACTGTCTCAAAACTTGTATGATGAAATATCTTAAAAAATGCGATCTGATAAGACGAATAGGTGGACAGACAGACAGATAGTCAGAAATCGTCAGAAAATGCGTCTGAGTCGGTCAATATAATGAAAGCGTGTCTTTCGGGTGCTGCGAGCATCTGTACAAATTTAAGCTATCCAGTAGCACCTCAGTGATAGGCAGGGTATAAAAGCCCTGCACGCCTGAAACCGGATTTTTTGTACCCATCTGTTGATATTGCACGTGTTAGTCAACTGATCGATCGGTGGGATATGAAATATTTACACAAATGTTAGGTCGATGTTCGGATGTGTGCTGTAACTTCTCACCCTTCTTGCGGATAACTTCTTACTCCTTCGACAGACAAAGATGAATTGTAAGCATCCGCCACGTGTTCTTAGGTATCACAGGGAAGCAATTGAACATAAGTAAGGATTGTATCTTAACTAAATCACACGTAGTCCCGCAAAAAGTTTCTATAACATAATATGGTATTAATAAGAATCGACTGTTAATCTATTATAGATCTTTGGCACCTTCACTTAAAAGCCTCTCATCTTTCTTTTCTTTATTTATTTATTTTTTTTTTTTTTGGCAGTTTTGTCGGTAGCTTTCACTTTTCCAAGCATACAACCACTGGTAACCTGAAACTGAAGAAGATGCTAACGGCTATTATTTTCTAAACAACGGTTTGAAATGTTTCTGCAGAAATACTATTAGATGAATACCTGCTGCTCAGAATGATTCAAAACACAAAAGGCACACATACGCATTCTCATCTTAATAATAAAAAATAAAGTAAAATAAAACGAAACGAAACGAAACGAAAAAAGTATGTTTTCGAGAGAGGCGTAATAATATTACGACACATGGTTGGTAATAATAATCAATTTGAAAGCATCTGATCTAGATTAACAGATTCGACCGTTTCCCAGGATCGCATTTTTGTTTGGATTGATGTATTTCATATTAAAAGGAAAAGACAACAGCAAATAAAAGTAACCCAAGTAGAGAAAGACTTCTTTCTACGTCTTGCTTAACAATATTGAAGAGCGAAATACCGCTAGATTTTCTTTGTTCAATGTCTTTGCATTGAGTGGCTATGTTAAGTCCTTGAACAGTTTACAAATACTTTTTTCTTTCCTTTCTTATGTAAACGTAAACGTAAACGCAAAAGCAAAAGCAAACACGAACATAGACACACATACCTAAAGTTATCATATACTGTTCTCTTTTAAGTAGTTTTTTTTATTATATGCGTAGGCAGGATGTTGGTACCGCTATAAAATATATATAATCTTATATTACAAAATGATCAATTAACAATGAAAAAGAAGACAACACAGCACAAAAAATGTACATACAATAAGTATGTATATACATGTGTATATGTGAATAGTGCATTGTTTTAAAATTTTTTTAAAAAGAGAAGCAAGAAGCACTTCGCAAAGATTTCAAACATTCACTTACATCTAATTTTTTTTTTTTTTTTTTTTTTTTTTAAGGGATTTCTTAGCTATTGTGTCTTAAACACGTAATTGATTATAAATAAATAAAATAATTTCTCCTATATCTTTGAAAGTAAATTTGTATAAACATTTTGAAAAATTTGTGCTTTCAACTGGACAGTCATCATTTTCACAGACATTGTTTCCAGCACGTTACTTAACTGAGGAACATGTGTTTGACAAATTTCAATTTTTTACGGTTTTGTCTTCGAAATCTCCGTTCATTTCCGCTTGTAACCTAATTTACGTTCCGTTCATTTCTATGCCCATCGCCGCAGAATAAGGGGCAATCATGATCTGTCATTCTATTTGTAACGTTAAGCGCACATCAGATACCTTTATAAGGTAAAATTTATTGTGCTCTCTTGTGCTCGACGTGATTCTTACTCAATCCATTTATTTCTGGCCGATAGCCCACTCAGCAAATGACTGTACCTATTAACCCGCAATAAACTCTCTAGTTTGGAGCCCGTTCCACACATTTATGTCGATTATCTAAAGCTGAAGCATACCGCATACGGTCTATAAGATTTAAAAATTTAAAATGAGTTACAAATACTCCATAGAGTCCCAGTATTAGTCGCGCCCGACCAACCAACCACCCAAATAGTTTGCTGTTCTGATGCTGATCGACTTATGCTGGAGGCTGGCGACAATTCGCTTTAGGTTGATTTCTAATTTTTTTTAATTTTGCAATGTGACGGACTTGGATGCACTAAATGAAGTGGACTGTCCTACAGTCCATACATACATACAGATTTGTAATTCAAGCTAAATGATGTGTTGATGCAACAACCATAAACATAGGGTCCCCCTGTGTGCGTAATTATAAACAAAGTGTTTCTTCCTCTTTTCTTTCCTTCCTCGGTCTTTTATTTCTATACGATTTTATACGATTTAATAAACAATTTTGATGACCGCATTTCCTTATACAGGCACACACTTACCTGTTTTAAATAAATTTAACTGGACGTTTGCTTCATCGTTCGGTTAATTGATCATTGCACCTTCGATTTTTGTTGTATTCGTCGTCAGTAAGTCTTCGCCATAGAGTGTAATTGTTCAGTTTTGTGTTGCGGTCGCTGCTTCGAACGCATTTACAAAGAATTTTCTTTACTTGCTCTATGGGTGTTAAAGTTAGACATCTCAAAGGAAACCGGAAGAGATTAAAGCATTAAGAGCGTTAATTAGTTGCATTAACATCTGACACTAAGACATCATGCAATGGAGTGCAAAAAATCTATGAAAATAATCTTTTTAAACGTAACCGTATTCTCTTACATGATTCTGTTTCCCATAATATTTTAAGCAGATAGTATTACTTATGCATATGGCCCTTACGTTTACATGTACATATAGCTTGTTGGTGTGTGAAGAAGATAATAAAAAATGATTCACTTCTCACTCAAATGCTCGCCAATCATACAAAGATCAATACATCTAAGAAGTCCTATGCCATTCTTTAGAAATAGAAAGATATAACCAATAATTTTCTGTCCTTTTCCTTTTTTTTTTTTGCTAACTACATTTGGACCAGTTGGACTGCGTGCCGCGAAGTTACTTCAGCTGAAGATACCTCTTGACAATGAAAGCAATGTTGCCGCTTTTGAATATAGTTCCAAAATCACTTTTTTTTAAACGAGAAGCTTAGAAACACTGCATTCTGAAATTTATTGTCGGAAATCGGAAAGTGAAGTTTCAGGTGATAGTTGATGTTCTAAAGATATCAAGAGGCATAGTATCCACTACTTTGCAAGAAAATTGGGACGTGGTGACCTTTTGTACCAAACCTGTACCGCTTTTACTCACAATGGAGCAATTTTATTACGTCTTTCACATCTGATCCCCCTGACTATTCTCAAAAGGATGTCCTGTGCAAAAAGGTTTCTAACAAATGATAAGATCGTCGCGAAAATTGCAGCGTATTTTTAAGATCTTTGACAGATCGTGCTATGAAAGCGACATAGCGTTTGAGGTAAACCATGTTAATGAATAAAGTCGAAAAAGAGAATGTTTTCTTACTTGATCCCGAGAATTGTTAACCAATGCGTGGTGTTTGTGTTACAATGAAATCTGGGTCAAAACTTGCACAAAACCGTTTGTCTTCAACTTATGTTAATGTTCACATCTTGTGTTCTATTCTCACGGGTCAAGAGTCTAATGCTAGGCTTTTGTATAATTTCGATAAAAGTTTGTGTCGTGCATTAGGGATGTGTTGTGCTATTAAAGTCGTCGGCGAAAATATGTTCTCATACATGTCACCATCTAATGTGAAGCAGAAATGTATTGCCAGCTGTAACGAGCAATGTAAAATATTCGTAATGATTATATGGTATCTGCAACTACAACATGCAGCAAATTGCTTCCTTCGGACAATAACATTAACTGCTTTTAGGAAAAGAAAGTAAAATGTTGCGTTGACACTTATATTTTAATTTACTCAAGTCAATGAAAGAAAGAAGAAAAAAATGTGTAAGTTATGTGCCCTGGTTTCATCTGCACACAACCACCACCGAAGGTGGATTTTTATTAACACGCCTTTCATAAATCTTCCACAGGGCGATAGGCAATCTATTATCTATAATAGAATTGCAAAACTATTCAAATATCTGCGTTTGCAACGACACGCACAATATAACCCAAGAATCGCTGGAAAGAAAGTACAGTCACTTCGTTTCTTCTTTAATTCATTAAAATTAAAAAAAAAAAAAAACAAAGAGGAAAATATCATAAATTAAAATTTGATCGTTAACAGCCGTACGGAAAATAAATCATTTAGGGAATAGTTTAAAGTTCCGTGCAATCGCAACCTATGGCCGACTGCGATTTTTAAGGCATTCAATATGCACGCAACCCTTTTGCATATTAAAATGCAAACAAACACATGTACACGCTTATCCACATTTCGCAAATATTGATCATGGCACGCCAATAATTCAACCCCGAAGATAGATTTTTGAATTTTTTTAATTTTCATCAATATATTCATACCATATCAACGACAAAGTAACGAAGGGACAAGCGATGAACCTTTAAAAAAAATTACGTTCCATAGCAAATTTTCCTAAAAAAAGTTGTCTGTGTGGAAATTATCCTTTTCTTCATATGCGCACACACTTTGACGAGATACATTCATTATTACTCTCGCTTTTAATACCAACGCAATACACTAAACCCTTAGACAATGCACGAAAGTGTGAACTTAAAAAATAAAAATGTGCATATGTGTACTCATGCATGCATGTATTTATGTATATATATGCATAAATAAATATACTTCGGTGAAGGCTTCGCTGTACCTGTCAGACATAATTCGTAATAATCAGAAATAAGGAAAAAGCACGCAATTGCTCTCTTGGGTTGGAAAGAAATAAATTTCGATTATTCGCTCCTCTTTAAAATATAGTAACTATATCTGAAAGATACAGAATGAAGCAGAGCCTTCAATCAAATACACACAGAGGAGCAGAAGATAATATCTTCCCTGGGCCGGAAGAAAGAAGTTCCGATTCTTCTTTCTTTTTTATATCGGCTGTCTGTCCGTCCGTGCATCTATTTATTTCTTTGTTCAACCCATAGAGGGCAATATTATTAAGCTTTAGAGCAAGGACTTGGTTAGATAGATCACTTCCACTAAAACCAATGCCCATTAAAAGTCCTATTCTAAAAAGTTTATTGCAATTTTTAAACCTCTTTTCATATAAAATTTAAAATTAAAAAAAATCAACCCCTATATGGAAAGAAAATGTAATTTCTAGTGTTTTATGACGAAAGATAGTCTAAAACTAATGACTTGATGTATAAATCTGTTGCATTAAACATGAATCATATTCATCTACATTTTGCACGCCCTTTAACCAAGAGTGAAACGAAAAGAAGAATGTGTTGCGGATGGGCGGTTCGTGGTGGCAACATCTTCAAACAACTGGAGACGACGAGTGGTGTAGAGAAGACGCGTGATAGGACTTTCTCAGCGAACTAAGATCGCTGAGAAATTACGCGCGAAAAACATCGTGGTGCTCTTTGGTCTGTTCTGTGTCTATCTGGTTGAGAACCGCTTCAAGATAACACAATGCATTGCCCACATCGATCTTTAATTTCAAATAGATTGGAGAAAATTTCTCTTCCCTTAGTCGGTCGTTAACAAATAGGGTGCATCCTAATTTCGCCATCTTTCGTTCTTTACGAAAAAGCCTATATAGTACTAGAAGCGATGCTCCTAGAAAATGTTTTGCTGCTTATTAATTAACTTAAAGCAGGCCCCAAAAAACTATTTCCGGGATGTTAACGGGAGAGCATATATGTTTATACTATGCTTGCATTTGTAAGTACACGGTTAGGTATGTTTGCTTATGTATATTTTCTTATCAATTGGTAAACAATGGCGAATATTTACATGAGGTGTCAAACAAAACGGACCATTACGTAATTCGCCGTCGCGTATGTTATATAAAAGTGGCTTTATATGCATTAGTGTGTTTGTTTGTTTACACGCGTGCATGCATATCTCGTTACATTATGCATTAAGACGGCCACTACTTCCATTAGAGCATCATGCAAACAAACTCAAGTAATATCGTCGTTAATAACATATGAACGGAAATGCACAAGAAACACCGTAACGTACTGCATTCTAAATCATTGACGAGTTCCCCCCTCCCCGCCACCGTTGAAGGGCTCAAACGTATATATAAATAACATTACAATGTACAACTGCATAGGATGCGTTCGTTCATGTCACACATCCCCAAAGTGGACTATTGCACTGTGCACTAATTATATATGGATGTGTGCGAGTGTGTGTCGCAAAGAGTCGCATTTTAAGCTGGGCCGTATACGTCAAGTCCATGATTTATTTAAAACATTCTACAATGATAAAAATAAACGGCTGAAGCGGAAATTATCATCCTGCGACAACCTCTTCAAGGCACCAAATTCAACGTTATTTCACACCGGTACTGCACTATTTCTTATTGCGTACACAAATATACAATTCACGCATAAATTCCAAACAAATTGTAACGTGTGTTTACGATGCGATGAGCTCGTTGCGATCGGCAGATATGTGTCGCTTGGGGGTGATTTGACTTGAAACAAGAACAAAGATTACAACAATAATTTAATAGTTTTGTTTTTTTCTTTCATTCATTATCTTTTACTTATATATATTAGGTGATTGCATGTATTGTGATCATTTTTTTCACTTCAAAAGGGTATTTGGGTTATTGGGAAAAATTGGTACATATATATATATATATATACATTTGATATATAAATATAATTAAAATATTTTCCATCATTTTCATGGCGATAGTGTGTCGAGAGAAGAATATGGGTTTGGCAGCCATTCAATCGTGAACCCATTTTCTGGCCTTCCCGGCATTTCAAAACCGCATGCCAGCCAAGCCACGCTGCATTTATCTGAGCAAGTGATAATCAGAAGGCGCTAAATTTTTGTGAGTGCGCTGCGAGAGGATGACTTCTCGTCTATTAACCGCTGTTGCTGGCCATCGACAGACATCTGCAGTAACGAATCCTGACACAGTATTGTAAGTTGTAATAGCATCCGGCGTCTCTAAGGCATATCAAAAGTTATGTTATTTAAATTATATTAATTAAAGTGTACTCTTTTTTTCAACACTATACGTACACCCTATGGTAGATATTAACGGAGAATTTTATAACATAAAGCATGATGTCATTTTTTATACCCACCACTGTAAGATTGGGGTATACTTATTTTTTTTTCCAAAATATATGTAAACACGCAAAAGGAAGCTTCACAGACCCTATAAAGTATATATATTTTCGATCAGGATGAAATCCTGAGTTGATTTAGCCATTTCAGCCCGTCTGTGCATCTGTGTGGTATGTGTTGTCGGCACTCTCCTGGCCGCAAAAATGAATGAAATATCGACTTCAAATTTGGTAGGAACATTAGAAGTTTCTGCATGCAGGTTGGTATTGCAAATGGTCTAAATTGGTCAAAGCAAAAGCGCGTAATGGAGCGTGAACTGAACGCAACTCAGGCTAACAAAAATTTTTGGGTATCAGTAATTAAAGTTGATGTCCTTCCCGAATGTGGTTCGTTTTTAACCGTTTATCTTTTCTCTATCATTTGTGCATACCATCAAAGGGTAGTAGGATCGACTTCAATGTTAGCTTTTAAAGTTTAAAGAAATTCGTTCCTTTCTTGTTAAATGTTGTGTGGAACGTTGTTTCGAAACCTCAAAAAGCCTCTTCCCCGAGCGAATCTGTTGCCGTAATAAGTAACCTCTTAACTTAATCCAACGAAAAATAAAGACTACGTTTGCCGTGCTATGCAGAACTTTGAAGTTGCAGTTGTCCTTGCAAGAGACAAGACAATCGTTGTTACAAACGGACGATAGTTTAACAATTGCGCTGCTTACCCTAATCGCGAGCACATATAAATTATGCATTTCCCGATGCACAGCTCTATGCATTTTAAACACTTGACAAACGTAATTGATATATTCTCTGCGCTGTTCACGTATATGTGTATATATATATACATGTATATGTTGAAATGAAATGTTGAAGGGTTTGTTGACCCCACTGAAAACAGATGTGTACAAAGTTAAAGGCAAAAAAGAAAAGATTTTTCCGATACATGACAACAATTTTCTTGTAACATATTAAGCCCATGCACAGATGCATTTGAGCATGGCTAAAAAAAAAAAAAAAAAACAAGAACAAGAACAAAAACATAAGAAAAAAACCAAATGAAGATTATGTGCTCTTTAACAAGAAAAACGTATTAAAATCTTAACAAACATCAACCCCTTTAGAAATGCTCATCATTATCCGTCCACTTTTACGTAAAAGAGAAAACATTGGCACCTACTCGTTGCAATCTTGCATGAATTGCTTTTATATGTTATACGTAGTTACCGGCTATTGTCTCGAGCATGATAAGTTTGCAAAAGATTACTAATGCAATCAATCTGCCATCTCAAAGGCAGCTGTGTAAGGGAAAGGGTTCGAGAAATTTCAAAAGATTTCATTTCTTTTTACCTGCGTCGCGAAAAGGAACTATCCTCGGACTGAATTGCGTAAAAAATTGATGAACAGCTTTGTACGTATCAATACCAAATAATATAATATTGATATTTATCGACACATACATCATAAATGCATATCATAAGACCGTATCCCTCGCTTATGCATTTTTCATTCACTTTTACGCTCCGTCGATAAAGGAAAAAAGCCTACGAAATTTTTTATACTGCGTATAATATTCAACAATACCCTGTCTAGACCTGACCAAGTATGCCTACTGGTCAACATAAGATGCCGAACCTAGACATATCCGTCTGTTTGTCCGCCCATGATGAGATTTTTTTGGCAGGCTTACATTTCATGAGAGTACTTTTCTGGAAAGGGGTCAAATAGTTAAATTCATGTAGTCTAGACTTACCATACCTAGAATGGGAGAGAAGTTTAGCATCTATAGCATAAGTCATTAGTTTTGGGCCGCTTCTTGTCATAATTTATTAGAAATTGGACCTTTTTCCATATAAAGACTTGTTATAATCTACACTTCTTGTAGCTTAGAGTATATTAAATTTGTAGCGATTTGTGCAACACTCAGAAGAACTTAGGCTAGACCGATCCATTCAAAATCATTTTCCAAATCGACATAAATTAGTCTGTTCGTCCATATGTCCGCCTTTGTATATTTATGTTCGCCTTACATGCCCAAATTTTTGATATATACTCGAATCGCTCTTTCGATCACCCGTTTGATTTTAGACCATGCAGGTCCATTTCCGGACCCCCGCCCTTGTAAGGTATGCCTTCACATCTCAACAAGATTCAATTTGGTAAATGGATAATATTTAATAAGATCTTTGATAAAAAAATTAATTTTATTAAATTCGAATCATGTCGGTTCACGTTTCAGGTTCCCTCCTCTCTCATGGAAAGTACACCGTTACACAAAAGCAGGATATAATTTTTGATATTCAATCACGGAACTAAACGAGGAATTATATTAAACGAAGTGGCTTAGCGTAGTTAATATATAATATTGTTGTTTGGTTTTCATCATTTCTTGTAGGGATGGATATCTTTTGTAAAAAGAGATTCCACCGATTTTGGACAGATGGATGGACGGACTTAAATCGTTTCAAAAAGTGTTTCTAAAGGGCTCGTGCACTTCCTAGTGGAAGGAATATCCGAAATTCCTCTCTGGACGGATGTAATTTGACTCATCCTTGCTTCTCATCTCGGTAGTATTATTAATAAAGTATTACATTTTTGCATGATAGCGAATCAAAACCTCCTATGAATAGAATTTTTGATTAAACTGAGATCCTCAATTGGTTTAACCATACATGTTCATTCATATATATTTTTCCTTACTGACAGGAACGGAAAATATTGAAAGTTCATATGTTTCCGGCAATCGTGGCTTCGAGCACATATTGAGAAGTTGAAATAGTCTCTCTCTCTGAAGAGCCAATGGTCTGTGATGATTATTGATTGGACTGAAATATTTGAACACTCGGCGCAAAATGCTTTTCGATTTCGAGGCATTATGAATGCAAATATTTACATAACCTCCGAGTATTCAAAATTCGCCCTAAAGCACAAATATATTTCCGTTACATACTTCCCTTTTTCTCGCCTTTACGTGGCATTTTACTTATTTGCATATGCAGGCAATGCCGATTATTGTAGGACAAGGCAGGATTACCGTTATATGTGCCGGGCAGATGCAAAAGCAATTACACAATAACAAAACGCCTCCAAGTCAAACACTCACTGAATTACTGGTCGCTTTTCACGCTCAACCGTTCATCAATACATGCCGCAATGCAAGTGCTGCGGATATAGTTTTGGTTTTGCTTAATTTTCTTGTTTTTTGTTTTTTTTTTTTTTTTTGTGCAGTACAGTGCATAGTGACCACATGCTATTTATGCACAAAGTTGACCTCTTAGGTTTCCTTTGACCTTCTTATATGACTTCTCTTATTTGTATTGATTAGTTTTCTGGACTGTTTCATTTGTTGCCCTATTGTTGGTGTTGAAATTAAAGTCAGAAGACAAAAACAAAATTATTCATCTCTAACGTGGTGAAGAAGAAAAGAGCAAAAGCATCTACCTATGTGTGTGTCGAGGCAAACTATTGATTTTGTATAACAATACAAATAACAAATGAATATTTTTGCCAATTAAAATGACTTGACTAGACTCTTGCGTAAAAAAGAGGGAGCGAATAAGGAAATGCAAAATTGTAATCATATGACGAAAAACTGACGGTTCCTGCTCTTTTTTTTTCCTCTTTCTTTTGTTGTTTATTGACTGTTAAATATCATTTTTGATGCGGATAACATTTATTTATTTAGGCGTAACTTTGTGGTTCTCTGTCTCTGATGTTTGTCTGAATATTTGCATTGAAAATTGGGAGAGATTTGATGCGTCACTGAACGTGTACGCAGCCATTTATCCGAATGCATGCCGTATATATTTACATTTATGCGTTTTTGTTGTTTTTTTAAATAGGGTCGAGACAGCATAGTATCAAGCAAAGTATCTAAGCATAAGTCCGAGCCAAGGGTGGATGCCATCTATTCCTCTGCAATGGTTAGCTTAAAGAAAAACTGCAACGATTAACAAACTTCCAAAACAATCATCTGCCTAGTCTCTACATTGTACGCGATAATCGTTCTATACTCGACGGGCCGGAATAAAAAAAACAATTGGCCTCATTGTTAACAACTGTTTGAAGCTGGACATACACACATCTACCGTGGATGTTTTCCGTAATGAATCTTGCGAACCAATTTTGCTAATTAGACTAACGCAGGGAAAAGTGTACACATTTTTATTAATAGATGGCTCTAGTGTCGCGTAACTTCGCTTATACTAAGCGAATCAATCTATAGGGTAGAGTATTTGGAAAACGACAGTTCAAAGATGATTAAAAATACGTAGAAAAATTATATTTGATGGTGGCCGAATTTTCTGCACCCGCCATCGCTAGCTCAAAATAAAATAATATAAATTTGTAATGTCGCAACTTATGAGTGATCAACCCAAACCCGATTTTTCGCTTTGGAGAACAGAGCTGTTGAGAAAGCTCTCGACTTATATCGCATTGTGGAAGTATCCTTAGATTTATTTCGCCGACTTTTAATAGCAACCTGTCCGTGATCACTTTCAAAGGCTTTTATCATTATCAGATGAGTGTATATCCCGCAAAACCACAGAAGCTGGCAGATGGAAGGATAGGCCTAGAGATGTCTAGATGCACTCAGTCTTTGAGACCGATCAAGGGTATATCTACTTTATGGGATCGCTGTAAAGACTCCTTCTTCATGTTGCAGACGCTTCAACAAAACAATAAAATCTTCTACAATATTCTACAATACTGGATGTACGTGGCTTACTCTTTTCATTCCCTCGCACGTGCTGTAGGAGCGCGTACAGACAGCACCCACAAATTTATTGTGAGATATTGTGTTTGCTTTTTTTTCAATATTCCGGTCGTTTTTTGGGCAGCGACCAATCGAATCAGCAAGGATCGCTGCCGTTTTACAAAACTTTAACTGGATCTACCCACGTAATTTTATGCCTGGAATGCTCGAAATCGATGCAAGAGACTTCCTTGCATCTTTCTTGGAAAGAAAGTTCTTTGCATCGTTCGGACAAAAAAAAAATGCCTTTTTTTTTTCTCCACAAAACAATTATGACTGCTCATTACTGCGAAACGTCCAAAATACGAAAACGAAAACAAAAACGCAACTTCAGACATTTCTGTCCCATCACTACACTTGGCGTTAGGGTCAGCTATGAGCAAATCCTCGGCTTCGTATTCGCATACCGTGGAAGGGAAGTTCAGACAGCGAACACGAGGATAACGTGAATCGCATTTAACGAAGAAAACAAAAATAAAGTGAATCAAGTGCAATTTATAAGTGAATATATAATCATTCACATATCACCAGATTCACCATTTTCCCTTCCCCTGACAAATGAATTTCTATATAGCACAAGTTTACTGCTAATCCATTCTCAACTTTTGTCATAGAAATACTTGCACGAGTATGTTTGTGCAATGCTTTGAATAAATGCTTCAATATTTCAATAAATTTGATCGGGACAAGAACCCATTTACCCGTGCACAGATGTTGCTGAAATTATTTTATTTAAAAAAAAACGGACGTATGCACATATAATATTTTTTACTTTTGTAATTTTTATGCGGATGTTTATAGATGCTATAGTGATATATATATTGCGGAGATAGATGTACACACATTGTTATGTCCAAGTTTTATGTATTTTCGGCTTAAGAGCATTTTGATTTTTTCCGTTTTTTCGACGTCGATTTTATTCGTCCAGTCGACTTCAAAGAGGAGAAAATATTTTCCAAATGATCTCCGGCAAAAAAAGGAGAAAAAGAAGAAAAAAATAATAAAAAAAAAGCAAAGAAAGAAAAAAGTACATGAAATACAAATGCATACGTATTTAGACGAGCAAAGTGTACAAAAACTCTGGCTTTCCGTTACTTTTAGAAAGAGGCGATAGTACACACATGTAGAATAAATTTTAATGAAATGAAAAACAAATTCTTTGCGGGGATCAGCAGACAGAATAGCGGACACTAAAAATAGCCACCCTCGGTAAAAGGCGAATGGACATATTGTACCGTTCGTTAAAAAGCATCATATAGAGTAGCAGATAGTAAAGCTGACTACCACTGAAAACGAGCTGACATGAAAAGGCCAAAGCAAACAGTGAGAATATCGAAGGCAACCATGTCAATGTCAACTGAATTCACGCACTCATAATGCGGAGAAGTAGGAGCATCTTGCTTACGGCCGCTAAAAAAAATAGTGTTAGTATGAATGAGATATATACACACAAATACACGCGTGCACACACACACACAAACACGGACACTTGTGTCGGTGTGCACTTATGTTGATATATTTCGAATAAAACAACACCATAACGCTACCATGGATTTTGTGAACTGAATACATTAAGTTTCAGGCAAGAAATTTGAATTATAATTGATTGAAGCCGTCTAGCTTAAGATAGATATGAAAATTATATCTTCAGCGCGAATCAGGTAAGAATCCGCGATTGCAATAAAGACAAATCTGAACAGATATGCTTAGGGCTTTTCAAAGTAGCTTAACTAGTGGGTAACACTTTTTCCCTAACTAACTAACCGCGATCAACACTAATCTAATAATGGCGAAAACCCATTCGCTCACTGTCTTGGAATTTCTTGCAAAGAAGAAGTTTCAGGAATCTGTAAAGTTTCCCTTAATACGTTAATGAGTAGTGCAAGTCGTATTAGGCGAGCGTAGGGTGCAAGAGATCTCCGAGCCTTAAAAACGGAATGAAAATTTTGAGGATGTTGCTATTTTACGAACTGATTTCAGTTATATAGGACGGCATAGTGTGGGGACGGCATTGAAAACATGCATTTGTTATGGTATGATTGCACATGTGTTCTTTTCATTCGACAGCGATGGATTGCGTGAAGCATCAACAAACCATCAAGTTCTAAATATAAATTTACTTGTCTGTGCACATGTGTGAGAATTAAAATGAAAAAAATAAATTATGTCTATACTTAAATATATGTGTATATGTAAATTTAAAAAAAAAAAACACTAAAATTTTATATATAAAATACAAATGAAGTCAAAGTCAAGTTCAACTATTTGATCTAGTCTAGAATTATCTAAAAATGTATAGGAATGTGTGTATAGGTGTATTTGATAATCTATCATTATTTGGATGAAATCAAATTAGAACTTAACCATTAACGAGCTGGAACTAAATAAATTCCTAAAGACGAAAATTGAAAGTAAGGTAAAGCATGCGATCGATACACTGTTATAATGTTTGTTTGTCTAAAATGTATTGAGCTTTTATTGACCATGCACATTCGTATTACCATGACCATAAGACATGAATCCACCTAAGCCTAACGCCTTTCTTTCATTTACCTTAAACGAGTTTTGAGCTCAAACTATAAATCATATTAAGAATAATTGGACCGAAGGGAATGCTCGTTCGGATTTTTTCATCGATACCCAATTATCTTAAATCAAGTTTATTAAATCAAATATATGCCAAATCAGGGTATCACTGGGGGCCACGCTGCGATTTCGGGACGAAGCACTGAATGCAACGATTTTAAAAAACCCCTTCATGTGATTAAGAGAATCTTGCAGGGAACGCAACAAATGATAGTCCAATGCCTCAAACTTTTTACCGCCAAGCCCTTTGGGTTTTTCCCCAAGCACTAAAGATGCCGGTGGTCTCTTGCTGCCGTGATGGCAGACGACACTTTTCATATTAATCAGCTTTGATCGATTTATGTTAACTGCACGTTTTAATCGCATTGGTTGTTAACAGTGGAGATTGTAATCAATTGTCTGACTATATTCGAACAGCATACGAAGCAAAATGTTCGTTGAACCTCAATTAAAAAAGCTATGTAAACTCGTGCTTGCGCCCTTTGAAAAGTTTCCTTCATTTTGAACCGCAGTCTGTTTTTCTATACGTTTTTGTCGTTTTGTCTCTTCAAAACTGATTCAACATCGTTTCATTTCATCAGCGAGTTGCTTTAGTCTAAACGATGTTACAAAATACGTATAACAAATACTTTCGACTGAATTAACAAATGTTGTAAGAATTTTTCTATTAAATTATCTTCTAGTGTCACGCGACTCTGAAGTCTTCTATTGGGAGCCAGGTCGCGAAATTCTCCTTTCACCTGCTACAACAAAAAGCTGGACTTCATCGACTTCTTTATCCGATTTTTCCGTAATGCAAGCTATGACGGAAATGAAGAGGGAAAGTTTGAGATCAGATTTGCTATTGTAACTGATCTTCTGAGTTCTCTAGCAAAGCATTTTTTAAACTGCAAAGTCTCTCACACCCTATACACACATGTGTAGCGAAGAACAATCTTTGCGGTCCACCAGACCTGGGGACCCAGAACCTGGGTCTCCAGTGCGTATTCCGCACTGCGACCCAACTTTTAATTTCTATCTATTTAAAGCGTAAGAGGAAGGAGAAGACGAAGAGGCAAATATACATTTGAAATAATGATCAGAACTGATACGTGTTGCGATGTGATTTTTCTTAAGGCCAAACTATTTCCCTTTATAATAAACTATTAGAGTAATGTTTATAGCAAATTTTGTTATCAACTTATGCCACCCATACACAGAAAAACAGGTGTTTATTTTATATAATATTATTTCAAATTCTGCTGTAGATAGGCGCACTCACGACCATACGGCCGGTTATTAAATAGATTCCAATATATCGAGTACTCCTCTGGCTAAACAAGAAATACATAAATTTTAGATTCTCCGATGCGTGCTTCTGGGTTATATCAATCTTTGATCAGTTTCGTAGAACTCATGCTTGGATTATATTTCCATACCCACCACGAAGGTTAGGCGTGTATTCATCTTGTCATTTCCTTGCAAGACGAGACAAGAAGAGAGCTGCAGAGGCCCTATGATCGGATTCTTGATCGGTATCGAATTCCCATTGCCATTATTCAACTGCCCATCTGTAAGTCTTCCCACCTGTACAATGCTTGTGGCAAACGTGTTCCCTCAAAAAGCATTGAAAGCTCTTGCGCGCCGGTTTGTATTGAAAATCAGCCAAATCGGGCAGGCATTAACCATCCTGGTCGGTAGTTTATACACTATGTTAGTAGTGCTTCAACTGTTATGACGATATCTAAAAAATTATTATTTCATGTTAAAAAAAAAAGACTTATTCTCTCGACAGAGTTCGTAGAGTGTCAAAAATTTGAGAATAACAAGCGGTTAGCGTAACACTTTCTTTAGAACAAAACGACAAGTTTGCCAAAAAAACAAATCGCTTCACGTTGATGAGTTCCCATTACGATTGTAGTTGTCGGCTGCCAACATGAAAGCGGTCATCAAGAGCGTTAACGGGATTCGTAGATGGCACGCGACTGCAAAGCTTTATGAGACGAATTGAAAATATGAAAACTTACTCCAAAAAGTACAGAAGAATAGATCTTTTATTTCGCAGTATATGGGCTGTCCGCGCATAAGAATGCTCTAAGAAGTTGAAGAATTTTGGCAGTTTGTTTGGAAAATGGCGTCACGTCCTCGACAATGGGCCTAACTTGACATCAACTTATTGTCATTTGTTTCCCAGTGTGAAAGAATCTTTCCTTAATACAGCCTTTCTCAACAATGACGGGTTGAAATGCCACTTGACTAGGTTTTATCCTGCGGTAGAAGAAAATCTGTGTAAGTGAAAACAAACAAAGAAGCAGTGAATGAAAATGTTTGTAAACGAAATGATTTTCTTGCAAATCTCTTTTTTATAATGAACAATGCGACATTTCTCGTACTTAAAAAGTTTCCAGGTTAGCATGTGACCAATTAGTCCCTTTCTGTAGAGAAAAGTCGATTTTACTGCTTGAAGGAGCTATGCATTTATTGTAGATCTCGTCTGCCTTCTATAAAGTAAGATTCATGTTGCGATTTTGCATTCGATCTTTACATTCGCGTATGTGTGTAAGTAATGATAACTCCAATACATGTTATCGTGCAGCGGACATATTTGTCAAGAGTTTTTTGAAAAACGTAATGCAATTTACTCAAAGCACAGCATAATTAGTCGCACAATTCATTGAAAGCAATTGCAACAGACATACGTACATCATGTATGCTAAGCATGTAGAAAATGTTATCGTAGGAACTATCGTCACTATTGGTGAGATATTAGTTTTCAGATTATTCTTAACGATTACAAAGGAAGCAGTTGCAGCTGTGAGCAGTTTTGGTTAGTGTGTCCACCACTGAAGCATGGAGAGGTAATGTTTGCAACACCCAAAACGAAGCTTCAGAGATCCTATAAATTATATATATTCTTGATTAGCATGAAATTCTAAATCGATTAAGCGATGTCTGTCCGTATGCGTGTCTGTTGTGTCTGTTGTTGTTGACACGCTCTTGGTTGCAAAAATGAAGCTATCGACTTGGCAGAAGCATTGGAGACTTTTACACGCAGGTTGGCATTGAAAATGGACGAAATTGGGCGGAACACAAGTCCGCTGCGACTTGCAAACTGAGCGCAACTCCGTTTTTCTAAACTTAAATTTGTTCAGTTTTTCCTCATTATTCACAAATTATGAAAGATAGACGACTGAAATTTTGCACATTTGATCTACGAAAAACTACTCCTACTATTATGTACAAAAATGGAAGAAATCAGCCATGCCCACACAAAGTCGCAAGAGATTTAAATTTCTCTTCTTTTATATTTTTAAAATTTTATGCTTGGCCATCATAAGGTAAACGGGGTATTATATAACCTTTAAAAGTATTTTGTGCTTTCCTCTGAAAAAGTTATATATACTACCTGCCTGAAAATGCATTAATTCTGAAATCAATAAGGCGGACAACACGACCTGGTGGATTAATCTTTCTTGTTTACAATACCGTCCAATAGCGTGGGTATTAAATGAAAGGACTTGGAGAGTAGAATGCGAAAAGCTAAGTGTGCGACGTGGCAGATTAATTTTTCTTAGCAATACCTTTTCGTGAGGTGAAAGGTGAAAGATAAATAGAATATCAGTTTCTTACTTGTTTTTTGCTTTGTTTGGTTTTTACTTTGTAACTCAATGTGAGGGCAGTGAATGAGTACGAAAACTACAGCGAAAGTTCAAAAACATTTGAGATCGGGAATGTAATTTCTATCGATATACACAGACAGCCAGACAGTCAGACAGCCAGACATCGCCACTAAATTGCTGTTCATCGATATTATATTCGGATACATAACACCAACTGAAGAAGCTTGAAAAAGACTCCTTTACGCAATAATCTTAATAGAGAAGAGAGCCAAATGTCCGTAACGGGGAGAGAAAAGCATGAACATTGCGGGGACATATCGTACATGCCATGTGACATACATTGCGATTCTCTTCAGGCAATAAGCAATAAAATAATGGCTTTGTGACCGCGCAGTCCAACCGCAAACACCCGTTATGGCCATTCGATGATATTCGATTTGAATTCAACAGAGAACAGAGAACAATGCACATTGTAGTTTTCTCGAGTTCCTTCTCTCTTTTCTCAAGCGTAAAAATTTAATCCCCCTGTCTCTCTTCTATGCATTGAAAACCGTTGCAATAACTGTTTTGCGATTTTGGGCATTTTTTGTGTTTTCCTTTTAAAATAACACACTCTCCGACCACACCTGCGTAAAGTCAATTTCCTAATTTTTCGTCATAATCACGTTCTTAGCCTTTAGGTTTGATCGAATAAAAAACATTTTTGACAAGAAACAAGAAACAAGAAACCATCTGCAGTCTTATAATCTAATCCGAATTGCATGATAAATGAAAAAAATAAAAAAAAAATATTTGCAGATATTAATAATAACTTTACAATGAAGTGTAATACGCCCTTCAAACAAATTGTTCGCATAATCTGTGCACATATGCGGTGGCCGTTCGATCTGCTCGTTTTTCCGTGACAATCCTGAACACATTTGCAATCGTATCCTTATGTCATATAATAAAATTCTAATCATTCTTTAAAAAAAAAAAAAATTCTGTATAATTTCCTTCGCATCTTAGGCCGGAGGACGACGAAGAGTCAACTTTTAAATATTTTTTCATGGATTTAATCTACATTCGAGTGCAATTGTCAATGAACATTGGCTTCAGCTTGGAAGTAATTGATAACCAGAGAGAAACTGCATTCATGTTGATCCACTTCTCTTTCACTAGCTCACTGGCGCTCTTATTCTCTCCCTGTCTCTTCCTCTCTCTCTCTATTTAAGAAAATAATTTGTGTTCTTGCGTGACACTAAGAGCTGCTGGCTTCCACACCCACTGCGAAAGTGTCCATTAAGAAAATCTTCATCGCTTCGCACAGGTAGAAAAGCTATAGCGTTCCACCAAATGCTCGCCAGAGCAAACTACTTTAAGTAGACATATTATCCTTTCTAAAACTAACAACATTAAACTGTTACCAGTAACCGCACTTGCCCAAGTCTCAGGCCTTTGGGCGTATTATTGCTTTCCATTTAAAGCTTCTTGGTCTTGGAATGAGGACAAATTTAATCAAAGTTACATTTCATTGGTCAGAATAATTTCCCAGTTAAAGCCATCATCCTCTTCCACAGTTTAGTGTCCATTAAGGTTATGCTGCATGTCTTATAGAGAGGTAAGTTCAAGCCCTTGCGGAAAATAACATTCACATGGACTAGGCCGTAGTGGAGACCTCTATACATCATCCTACTGCATTATTGAGTGATGTGTTATGTCGCAGATAAGTTGGGATTTTTAATGAAATTCCCAATCATAACCGGCAACATTTTGCTCAGTTCTTATTGGCATTCGAACCTTTTGGCACCATACAGGGAAGATCAGATACGAAATTTGGAAATAAGAGCATAAAATAGCAAAAGACCCAAAAGAAAGCTAACGAGAATGCAACGATATTAGAAGAAGGTATATTCACCATCAGACGAACCTTATGTATCTACCACTTGAACCTTATAAACATTGGCAGTATAAAATAGGTGTGGATGCTTTAGTGTGACACAGTCACGTATAGTTTAAAGACAGTGCTTTCAAATGAAGACTTCCACTGTAGAAAACGGGCTAAACTGCATTTGTTTTGCCACTCATAACTCTTTGGAATATTCCTCAGACATTCTTTTTTTCAACTTGAATAATTTGAAGTTGAAATAATCGGGAATTGCCAATAGTGCCATAATGCAATGCCGACAGTTCACGTCTTAAACCTTATGTTTTGTATAACAAGTTTCCCATTTGTTTCAAAATATATTCTTCTTGCAGTTTTGCGGATAATCTACAGAAGACCGTATAAACCTGAAGTGGACGCTCGATTTTTACGAACGAGATAACAAAAATCCTCAATTTTCATATCCTCAACTATTCAATGGTGCGCGTTCTATGAAACATTTACTTATAGGCCTACTACTTGGATTATGTATTGGGCGACTACTGTATGTGTTGTACTCATTCCAATTAACCGACCGTTTTTGCTTGCAGAGAACACATAAATTACAAAAACAGATAAACTCAGGAACGCATGACCAGTTTATTTTGTAAAACGATTGTTAACTCTTGGCTTGTGTAAATAGAAAGAGAACACACATGTGCATATGAAGTACAAAGTCACCCTAATTTTCGTAAGGGTAATCTTATAAAGTTAACGGAATGTGTGTTTCGCTATGCTGGCCAATTGTAAAAATGACAAATTACGACCGAATACCAGGGCCATCTATTGTATAATTGTTGAACTCATGTGTTTAAAATATACCATAGATGACGCCAGCGATTATGAAAAAAAAAACACAATACGACAGCAATTTAGTAAGATCAGAAGCCAACGGAAACGATAAAAGCAAATATCGTTAAAGAATCCATATTCGCGGTTTTTCGCGTTAAAGTAAAAATCGTCAAATTTTTCTCAATATATTTTATCACTTCTCAACTCGACATCGACTTGTTATTAACACTAGAACTACCGAGTACGGTATCCTTATTTTGATCCTTTTTGAGTTTCGATCGTCAACAAAATATTTATAAGGCCCGCCATTTTCCAAGTGAATCGAACAAACTATTTTTTGATAGCCAGTGTAGGTTTCAAGATGTCAGTGACGAAAGGGATCATTTTGATCCCCTGCTTTTACTGTCAAAATACCACAGTCGCAAAAATGAAGATAGGCAGCGGAAGCTTGGCAAAAACATTCCTTCGCAGATTAAGAACTCAACGTAACGTCTTCTTCTCAAATGCGGAAAAGTTTATGCTTCCCGTGAACCGAAAGATATCTAAGCTTGAAAAGACTTATGCAAAGTACATATATACATATTCTTAAGAAGCTATATTGCGCGCCCCGTATGTCCATCTCGTAAAAGTTCAACTGATTTCATGATCACTTCGTATGGAAATATCAGTTAACGCCTGAAATAATTTGAATTTGTATAATGCCGAGAGAGTAAAACTTGTGACGGCGAAATTGGTGTTCGGTGGTGCAAACCTCAGTAGGGCAGACCATGTTTGGCTTGACCAGTCAGGCTTATGCTTGCTTGTTAGTACCTTAAGCCTAAAAGTATTGTACACTGTTTACTTAAAAATTGGCTATTGCTTCTGGTCGATATTCCTCTCCATGATGTCATAGCTTAGACGTTTAAGAAAAGGACAAAGGCATAAAATGAGACTTATGCCTCTTTGCTATAGTACTGGTAAGATCTATTAGGAATTCTTCTCATTTATTTAAAGATGATTCAATTCTCCGTTCATTACGACATTGAACAGGTCTCTCTGTTCTACAACGGTACAAACCGTAAGTAGTACTAATACTAAAAATAATGAATGTAAATGGCTGAATAATGATTCATTATATCGCGATAACCAAAAAAATATCGTTTTCTTGAGTAGACAGCCTCCAAAGACCAGTTGTACCTCCTGCGCGAAATTCATGCTCTGCTTAAGAGATATGCCTGAAATATCTTGTGCTCTCGTGCTATAAGGTAGAATTCCGTCTTGCTAAATGACAGTATCATACGACATAATATATTCTCTCAGAAACAATTTAATTTTGGCATTTTTTTTTTTAAATATCTCACAACAAATGTATAAACATATATTAAAAGAACAAAATAATTAAATAAATAAAGCAAAAGTTTAACGAAGGCAGTCTTTTCTTCTGAACTATTACGTCCACAGATCAACTTGGTCTTAGTGAACATTAATATGGGTTTTGCACTAAGATTACAATTCCCTAAGACGGCGGATTGCATCTCAAATCGCTTTAACTAAAAAGCTGTTAAAATAAATAATTATAGGGTGAAAAGCGGCTAATACGAATCTTCAAATTTCAGAAACCTTTTCGCATTCGCAAAGTGTATGATCGTAAGATTTTGTCCATAACTGCAAATTGGGGAAGTCGATTTTTTAAGAATCCAAGGGTATGTAGCAATAGTGCCGACCAAGGCGAAATTCTTGCAAATGTTTTAATCACGACTTCCTCGACGTTGATTTAGATATAGTGCTAAAACAAAATTAGGTTTAATATGCGAATGGTGTGAATAGTACTGTCGACTTTTTATTGTCTGGTCGCTCATTTCCTAAAAGACAAATTTTAATTTAGTCCCCATAATTGGGATTAATATTCATTGCATGGCTAACGCTTTTATGATCGAAAAACTCTCTGTGATGATAATCATATTGAGTTTGAATTTGGGAGTAAGGATTGTGGCTTCAAGAATAGTTTTAGCATCGGCTGTAGATGCTGCAACGCTTTTGTGCAGGATACGATCCCCCTTGACTTGTCCTACCGCATTTACAAAGACGTAGACAGGGCACAGGTCGAGGCGAATTATTCTTACTACCGTCTATAAAGAAAAGATGCCAACCATGATTTTCTTCTTGAAAAGGCTGTCATACATTAAACCTTCTTTATACACGTCACTCGATGCAAAATTACCAATCAATAAACTTGTACATAAGAGCATAAAACTGCGTTCAAAATAATGTTTTCATTTTCATTCCGTTTAGATCCATCAGTGAATACAAACGTGCGGATATGTATGCCATGAAACAGATTTCTCTATGAATTTTTGCTAATGTGAGAGTACCCATCGATACAATGCGCTCTACCTTTGCTAAATGTTAACTGTTTTTATGAACACAAACTGACTGATAAGTGCCGAAGATGAGTTGGATCTTTATTGGATTTTGTAATTTAATTAGCGTCCTCTCTTAATAATCCATGGAAAGATTATCGTCAGCCATTTATTTATTTTTCATAGAAATAGTTTCATAGTGTTTACAAGCGCTGCTCAGAAATATGCAACAGTTTTTCCGTGGCATCTTCATCATAATTTTTACATAATGTCAACTAAAGCCTACAAGTATACTATATCTTTTTCCTCTTTTCTTTGCAATATTCTCGATCGTGTTGAAGGAGTAAATACATTAAATAACATATCGCTTTCAAAAAAATTCCTTGCTTCGCCACGTAAAATGCAAAATGAAAGAGAACGATATGAGGTAAGATATAAAAATAAAAGTTTATAGTTTTGAAAGAGAAAACTTCTTAGACTCGCACACTTTCGTAAATATAATGTATATTGCAGTTCTATAAATGCATGCAATTTCCTCAATTGAATTTAAAGAAACGTAACAAAAATATATAAGACACACACACATACACAAAGAACTATTCACATTGAGTGTGCAAAAGCGCACTTCACCACTATTATGAAATATTATGAAGAAGAAAAACAAACCAATCCGCCAGAATGCCATTGTCCATTTTGCTCGTTATCACCATTTATTTTTTACAGCATATTCATGTTAATCAACAAGAAAAAATCTGTTACTTTACTGAAGCTAGTACGAATATTCATTCCTTTTATAAAACACTGTTACTTTTATCCGCAACTGAATCTATTACCGTTAAAAAGAAAACTGCGAAAAAGAAATATAGTTTCTCTTTCTTCTTGTCCAGACAAATTGTGTTAAGTAAGTAAGCCGGTGAGAAGCTACGCGGAAATGCAGAAATTTTTTACATCATCAGTATATCAGAGTGCGGCAGGCTGTGTCGAATATTGCAATATAAGAAATGATAAGCCAACAAGTCATCAAATGCAGCGAAGTTTGGGGCAAGTCAGAAGTTAAACAGTTTGGAAAAATATTTCAAAACATCTCAGGAAAGGAAAAAAAGGAAAACGCAAATATTCTTTTTTTTTTGAGAGTTTTGTAAGCTCTAACCTGAGATCAACAGACAACTTAAAACAGTGACAAATTGGGCAAACAAGAAACTTTGTAGAGTAGAGTAGAGTTTTCCTCTATTTTTATTTATAACAAATGAAATTAACGCGTTGCCAAAATCGTGGGGAAAGCACAAGTAAAAGCAAAAGTCTGTATCTTCAAAATACCACAGACTACGATTTAAAATTTAGTTAAAATTAAACGCCACTGGGCCAGCGTGAAAATGGTTTTGATTGTCCAGCTACGAGATCATCAACTAAAAACATATTAGTGTTTTTTTTCCGGAGAATTTAGACAAATTGGTTAAGCAGTTTTTGTTAACAATAGATTCCTCTCTTTGATCACAAAACGGTGCATACTCATGTCAATACTTGCCAATCAGTGCGCGGCCATTGACTAGGTAGACGCGATTTTTAGTCGATTTGAAGAGTTTGGTGGATTAACGTGTGGAAATCCAATACAGTTTTTAATAGATTCACTTACTTAATAATATAACGCAATAAATAGGTAAAGAAATTGCGCAATTGTTTAAGATCATAATATTGTCATTATTTGTAATGACAAAACGATGTTTTAAAAATATTAATTAATTCCTCTATGCAATTGATTTCATTCGATATAAGATAAAAACAGGTAATAACATTACAGCGTCTGGCACATACGTTCATATAACAACCTTTCAAAACGAGGCGTTGTATAGGAAGTGCTCGAAAACGTGGTCCGATCCGAGCCGTTTTCAGCAGCGTTCGCCCGTGGGCCAAAACATGTCGGTGTACCAAATTTCATCAAAATATCTCGAAAATTGAGGCATTCTGATTGACCACAAAACGGACAGACAAGTTTAGAGTGCTTGAGGAAGTGATTCTGACTTGATTGGTATAATAATAGGTAGGTCTATCTCAAGTACCTCTGCGTGTCGCATATATTCGCACAAACTTAATACACACTTATATCACAAGCTCTGTGGGACATAGAAAAAGATTTTTTCAGCTTCAAACGAATTCACAACACTATATATCTATATATACAATACAGTACAGTACAGTAAAGGACGAAACTCCGCATACATTGAAAAAATTCCCAATTATTATGAAAGAACCGACTTATGATCAAAAGAATTTTAACAACAACAACAAGGAAGTCAAAGTCAACAACGGCATGACTGGAGAAGCAAAACACATCAATTAAAAATTATATGCGAAAGTCTGCATGCGCTTTAATTATTATAGCTATCTCTGGCAAATCTCTAAAAACAAAACGTCAAAATACTCTCATCTTTACTCCTACTGTTCCTACTGTTTCACATGTTATACGGTTAGCCGTTCATACTTTTAATCCTAAAACATTTAATTTGAAATCGTTAAAGCGTCTTGTGGACAAACTCACACGAGAGCGGACAGAAATCCCGAAATTGTTAAACTGACTTGTCATACTTAAAGAAAATTTTAAAAATACGTATAAGTGGCCAAAAACAAGTCTCGAAGTTACGCTGTATTGTAACAGACCATAAAAATTGCCTGAAGGAGACCTGGATTGCCTATTCACAAAAAGTCGAAACTTAATGCTCCAAAGTATTGTAAAAATGGTCGATAAATGTGTTCACTTTAAAACTCCACCTCGGCCGATAGATCGATATAAATGGATATGTGCGCTACATCAATTTTCTTATATAAGACAAGAGAAATTTATATTGAGAGAATGATACTTTACAACGTACGATGGTGCACGTTTCAATTGTCTCATATCGAAAAATTAAAAACAAACATCAATAGAACGCATTCGTGTGCAATTGTACAAATATTTAGGTGTGAGTAAACACTTACTATACTTAGAATCAAGCTCTCGAATACATTTTGCATGTAAAAGCTGTCAGCGAAGGGGCGAGTGGTCGTCCTATGCGAAGGAGCTTATCCTATGACACCTTCATATGAACACGTGAGATGCGAGGGTGTTATTGAGAGATGTTTGTATGCGAATATATCTCTCATATATTGCAGACACATACATGACCGAGCTATGGCGGCCATAATAAACCCGAACTAACGAACTAACGAGCTCACAATTTGAATATGGTAATAAACAAATTCACATCGAAGGGACATTCACTGAATCGGTACGGGAGCAGAATACAAAAAGCTGTATACACACACACACATATATATATATACAGTATATATATATATACATATATATATTTATTTGTGTATATATGTATACATATACATATATATATTTATTTATGTATATATATATATATATATGTGTGTGTATATATATGTGTATAAATCTTTTACACATATCCTAACAGAATGCTTTTATGTGTCGCCAAGTTTGACTGCTTTTGCAATATGTGCATCTACTATAAATATTTGAGCTGGCTTCGCAATAATTCATGGTGATGCTTGGTCCATGGAGTATCATGATGGCTGAACCCTTGTACGTATTACATTCGACGTTATTTTGCTTTTGTTGTTGTTGTTGTCGTCGTCGTCCTCGTTGTTTGCAAAAAGGACACGATATTTAACATGTTGCCATAAAACCATTAATGCTAACGTCCCTTGTGTGTACGCCGCTCATTTATCCTCTTACTCACTCCCACACAGCCATATCACCTCCATTGAGCGAGTGTTTGGTTATATCAAAAGACCTAGTACATTACATATACATAGATACACGGCCATACACTGACATACCCAGATACGCAGACACGCACACACATACATCTATACATATATATATATATATATATATATTTAGATATACATATATATATATATATAGTGTAAGTATATAAAAACAACGACAAAACCATCCATCCTGACTGTTTATCTCACTATCCGTCCGACTGGTTCACTGACTATTTGCTATACGCTAAAGTGGTGTAACAACCATTCAATATTGACAAAGGTATGTGTGTGTGTGTGTGTGTGTGTGTGTGTGTGTGTGTGTGTGTGTGTGTGTGTGTATGTGGGCATGTATGTATATAGGAATGTACGGCTTGGTTCTTGCCTCCATCTATTGTGGCAAATGTTGACGTCTCTTACATTGTTCTGTGTGTTATTGGTAAGCGAAACGATACTCTCCGTTCGTTCCTAGTATGCATACATCTACATAATTTTAATGCCAAGCCAATGTTTCTGTTGACAATGTTTTCCAGTAAACTCCTTCAACTCTCATCCCGTGTATGAAAGAAATCCAAATGAACGATTTTTGCATTCGGACGTATGGTTCACAATAGAGTCCAAAATATAAAATTGCTATACTCTATAGACCGTATACATATGCACACACATCGATATATTCTCTCTCCGCCCTCACATTACTACTGTTTTGTAATTGTATGAAAAAATATATCGATGTCGGGGGTGACCGGGGGTGTTTTTCCTCTTTTTTTTTTCATTTTCTATTATGCTTCCTATTTAGACTTATTTTTTTTGTTTTTTTTTTGTTTTGTAAAATCACGTTGGGAAACAACGTATTCAAGTCACAGAGACTTTTCATCTGGAGGACAGATATACACAGCCGCGTACACTTATATAAATATTTATTCGCACATGGCGAATGGCATCTCATGTCAATGTGTGTGCAACTGTACTTTCACAAATCTCTCACACTCTCTAATGACTTTCACATCTAGGGATGTTGTACGAATGGACGCATTCACAAATATATCAGAAAACATGCAAAAGAATAATACAATATATTGGAAAGTATTCGCAAATACATACAAGTGCAGGTACATTTATTATTCGAGTGCATATTTATATTTGTACGTATTGTATTATATATTTACGTACGTATAGGAACTGTGACAAGTCGCTCCTTTCATGAAAAATTTATTTGGCTATACATTATTATATTGTGAATCGACAGCGTTTGCAAAGCTCTCCTAACTAGGATCCTTTGTAAGTTTTCAGCAGTAATCAAACTAGAGTTTAGGAGGGTTGGGGATTTATTAAACGAGCACTTTAACAGGCTTTTTTTTCCGTTTCTTAACAATAGTTTCTCTTAAAAAAAAAACGGTTACCCTACATTCAATTCTTCAGTAACCCGCTTTCATATAATGTGTGATATAAAAAGTCTCCGCAATCTTTTGGTCTTCTTTTGAGCTTGTTTTCGTAGCCTGCTCTTTTCAAATGATTCCAAGCTGTCAAGTGGTTGATGTTACGTGCCTTCGCTATTTCAGACAGCTTGCGTGCTGCTCTTGCTCCACCAGTTGCAAAATTTCATCAACATTTTCAGTGACTGGCCGATCAGAGCGAGGTGCATCTTTGACATCGAAATTTTCGAAACGGAATCGCACAAACCACTCCGCGATCCTTCCCTCACTCACACCATTCTCACCGTACACATCACAAATTTTTCGGCATGTTTTTGCATATTTTACTTTTTTACAGTAAAAAAGCATCACATAGCGTATTCCTTCAAATATTTCACCCATTTTCAAATCAATATAACATTTTCCGCGAGCAAAGAATTAGAAACCTATCTGCACAAAAACTGGAAGCTGCAATGTCACCTTTTAAGCACATCGGTTCGGTTGTGACAATCGGGTGAGTGTTGCCCAATATACAGGCATCAACTCCATATAGTGGCAAAAAACCGCGGAGACTTTTTATATCACCTGTTATTTTCAATTATTAGAGCTATTTTCAATTATTAGAGCAGGATTCAACAAACGAGTCAGTTCATTTACAAAGGATACCTGCAGTAACTAGATTAGCAGATCATCTCCAGAAAATTGCAACCGTAAACTGCTAGCGATAAAACCTGAACTCCATATTAAGAAAATGCCCGAAGGAGCGAGATGTGAAGATATTTTATTTTGCTATTTTATTCAGTAGATCGGGAAATACTCGTAAGAGGCCTCAATTTTGTACACCCTGATTCTAAGTCGCCAAATTTATGGTCAGCAGTCTGCCCATGCATTTGTTATATGCAAGCAGCAGTCTGACGACGGCAACAATTTGGAAGCTATAGCATAGATATCGCGAATTTGTTTGGCAAAAATACATGTTGGGTTCTTTAAAAATTGTCTAACTTTACATAACGACAACATCGCCAGAAGCAATAAGAAGTGACTATAGGAGGCTATCCTGGCTAGTTGGCGGTAGGTCATTGCACTTGTAAGCCATAGGCATATAGAATGGAACAGAGAACAAGATGTTAGGCAATGAACCAGCTGTAAAGGAGTTATTGACAGGCATGTAATATTTTATGTCGACCAATCGCCAGCATAATTACAAGAGAAAAATTAAAAAAAAACAACAGTTGAAGAGTAATACTTAAGCCTCTTTCACCCTTGGACAGCAAATACTCTTGACGAAAGTCTATAAAGGGGCTTACGAAGTATCTGAATTACATGCTATAAGAAAGCTTCTCAAAAATTCAGAGCAAAAACAGGACCGACTGCTAACAGTCTTCAACGTTAATACAAAACCCCTCTATTGGTACGCACCAGGCATGTAAATCTGAAAACAAGGTTTTCCCATAGATAGCCCTTATTGGCGCTATCTTCTCTTGTTGACATCTGACAAACATCTTCAATTTACGGCAATATAGGTTTCATAGAACAGCACAGTTTGTAGCAGCGTTGTCGTATATTGAGTTTTGTGCAAAAAGTGAAAAGCGTTCGCTGACAATATTACATTTTCCTCGAACGAGATAAGAGAAAGTCGTTTTTGAATCGTGCCGTTAGTTAGGATGGGAACTGAATTTATTTTAAAGACCTCAGGCGTACAAAGTCATAGGTAGATCTAGGCGTACCATCCACATCGACTGCGAAGCTGAATTGGTTTGGCAAAAAAACTATTATCCATGTTTGACGGGACCAGAAGAACCTCTAATATCCAACCCTTCAAAAACCATTAATCAATTTAAACGGTTCACTGTTCAGAAAACGACCTGTATATCAAAAAAATCAACACAAGCGCATTTTTTTTTTCATTTCATCCGTCCGTCCATCCATATTGCAAAACCGTTTCACGATATCTTGGAATTACTCGACTGACAAGCGCAAACCCATGCAGATTACTCGCCAGGCTCACTGGTTCAACAACTTTCCAAGTAACGTTTTGTTTCGTACGAGGACGTCAAAAAGGGACTCGTGGAATGGTTCGCGCCAAAAGAAGGATATTCTTATATACCATGCGCAAATAGTCAGACGGAAAACTACGCATAGCTGACGATAGGGAATACTTCGAAAAAATATTTTCTCTCGCTGTCTTATAATGAACAATCGTTTTCTATATGGAAATTGAGATCTACACGCCTATCAACTTGCTCGACAAGGTGCATATTCAGATTTTACTGTGCAGTGAATTTAAGATTCTTACCCATTTTTATAACTGTGGAAGGTGCAAGGATAACAAGGACAATTACATGACTTAGTAAAGATAAAGAAATATCCATGCAGGGGGAGGATCGATATAATACAAGATGATTCCATCTTAAATCTTTATGGATGATATACACGCATCCGTAAGTAGAACAAGCCATGTAATTTATAATTAATTGTGATTTTTCTCTTTCTCCTTTATCTCTCTCAATTGTGCCAAATATCCTCAGCAACTTTTTATTGATTCGAAAAAGTATGAGTTGCTCTGGAAGATTGCAATATTTACTGTTCCCTCATCGAATAACTCAATGAAAGATTTCCACCATTTTCATAAACGTCAGCCACTCTTAAGCAAATCAATCTCTACATATATATCTATGATAAACCAAGTCCAAGAGAATTGTTGTTGTTGTTGTTGTTCATGTATAATTAAAAAATTTTTATACCTAATACTTGAACGGCAAGTATTTCAACCCCCGACAAACATGCGAGGATAATGCATAAATTGCATGACCACACCCTTACAAATGTAAAAACAATATTGTTTGTTTTTTCATTTCTCTTACAAGCGAGCATGTGACATTGCAGGAAGAAGTGGCCAATGTAAGAGCAATAATAATCAGTGATTAGTGCGCAAGGGGGTTATTACGTATGTATATGTTACACGCACACACATTCATATATGCATCGGTTTGCAAAGGTATACATACACATTTGTATATATTTACCTGCATATATTTTCGATCCACGTCCATTTTGATAGATTCATGAAATCGCTTAGACTTATTATGTGGATTTCTATTTGCGTTCGATAATTTTATGCATACAAGAGTTTTTCTTTTAAGCGAAATTTTCTCATCACCCGGTCTATATTGACGTTTGGCTTCTCGCAATCTAGGCACTTGATCATTTCCGGATGATCGCCTTCGGGAATTGATAAGCTCACCCTATTTGGCATCGTATGGCGACCGCATGCAACACGTGGTACGAAATTTGTGTTCAAATGTTAATTTTTTCTTTTCTCTTAAGTTTCTTATCAATTTTTCAAATTTATTCAAAAGCGCCATGTGATGCATAAGCAACAAAGGAAATAAACATTATTCGAGCAAACTCCCAGTGTGTATCAAGTGTCCTTACCTCACACTTGTAAAAATGAAAAAAAAGGTATATGCAGACGAAATGCGAATAAATTCAGGTACATAAACTCGTTCCTACATACATATAAATACGTTTGCACGCATTTAGATACAACGTATTTGTATTTGTGTATATGTGTTTATGTGTTTATGCGTATGTACACAATGCAATTTTATTCCGTTAAATGCCATTGAACAACGAAAATTAAGATTTGACGCAAAAACTGGCGGAATAATTTAATAGAAATAAAATAGAAAAGCAAAATGAAAAGAAGGAGCAACTTTTGTGTATTTGTGTGTATATTTTTTCCATTTTACTTAAATTTTATGCCAGAGCAAAAGCGCTTTAATTTTTTTATTATTATTTTCATGCTTCTTCTGCAAATTTCTTCTCAAGTTTTTTTTTCTTGTTTAACGAATATTTCTATTCTTCGATAATTACGTTGTCGCATAAAGTTCTGTTGGGAAAACACCGGAATTTGTTCTTTCAATCCGCTTCTGTTTAATTTTCCTTTCGTTCGTCCTTGTGTTTTAATAAAATATATGTGTTTTTGTCTATGTGTGCGTCTGCATGCTGTCTGCCTGTAATCATTACGTAATGAGTAACTAATTGGCCCGACTATGGGGACGCAATACCCACTTTTTAAGCCAGACGTGGATAAATTATTCACTCATAAAAATGAAACAATCTAATAGAAAAAAAAGCGAAAAAAAGAGAGGAAAAAATAAGCACGAGGGTAACATAATGATTACGTTTCAAGGTCACTTCGAATTGGGAGGAAAAAATTGTAAAAAGAAAAACAAACTTTTCTATGTCGAAAGAAGAGAAAAAGAGCACAATATTTTTTAACATTTTTACTTCATTAAATTGTGTTGAATTGCTTTAGCACGGAGGAAGAAAGGCAGAAAAAAAGGAAGAAATTGTTAAAGACTCGGAAGCAACAGGTTGACGGCATAACTTGGCAACTTGGAGATGAATACAATATTTTATGTTTTCCTTTTCTTTATTCTTTATTCTGTTGTTGTTCACTACTCTTTTCATTAGTACGCTACGTAAATAAATAAGAAGACAGAAAATCGTATAAACAATGGACTGAATAGTTGCGATGCAATAAAAATGTTGATGTTCTCTTCTTTCTTTTTCTTTTTTTTTTTCTCCTTTCTTCTTTACACCCATTGTGATGAGCAGGCCATGTTCGTGGGAAAGCGCTTTTACTTTAAATTGAAAAATGTTTTTTCCTTCAATTTGTCACTTCTCTTATGTGTAACATGGAGCAGTAACAGGCAAAGGCCTTTGCTAAACACATTAGGCAAATATAGGTATCTACCACTAAACGGTTAGCTACAGTTCAGGAAAAACACTTGTTATGCCTATCGCTGAAGGATGCAGGGAAAATTCATTTTGTGAAAAAATTTCCAACATACAAAAGGAAATTTTAGAGATGCTATAAAGTATATACATATGTGACCAGTATCAAAGTGTCAACCGATTTTAAAAATGTCCATCTGTCCATCTGTGCATCTGTGTAGTGTCTATTGTAAACATTCTGCTGTCCGCCAAAAAAGTTATCGACTTAAAATTTGGCAGAAACATTGAAACTGGGTTAAATCGGTCGAAGGATACGCCTACAGCACTACGTAAAATGAACCGCCTCTATTTTTCGAAAGGAATAAAAAATTGGTTTTTCCTTATTACTCGTAAACCACAGCAGGTAATCTACTGAAATTTGAACGTATATTCTGCGCGCGATGCTGTAGTACCTCTAAGAGATGAGAAAAAATGACCACGGTTACCCAATATTGTAGGGTATCATAATTTCATTTTTTTCAAAACCTATATAGCTAAGGCAGAAGCAGGTTTCAAAAGCTCCATAAAGTATATAAATTCTGGACCAGTTTCAAAGTTGAAATGCTCCTAAGTACGGCCTTCCGTTCATCTGTGCATTTGTTCGCCTGCGCGAACGAGCGGTATCTGTGGTAAACAATATCCCGTGCGCAAGAATGAGAATATCGCCTAGAAACTTGCAAAGGAATTTGAAAAGGACCCAAATTTTTCAAAGAAGACGCCTACAACGCTCCCACACGCCTATATAACGAGAACTACGAATACTTTTGCATTCCGCTTCCTCAAAAAGGACAACACGTATACTTTATGAATGGTCACATCCGCCCAATATTATAGAGTATGAAAATGTAGTTCTTTTCCGCTTTTTTTAGTATCAGGACGATGCGTATAAGCGATTCTATCACGGCCGAATATATACGTTTCTTAGTCTTCCGATACCAACCTTCGAATGGAATGTGTCGAAATTTCACGACATTGCGACTTTTAGTTTACAATTTTTTCTTTCAGTGGCGCTCCATTTAGTTTGTCTAGAACAAGGGAAAGTCTGGTCGGAATGTCATGAACATATATGCCAGGTGTCCCAGTAAACTCCGGAATTTGAAATTGATTGCCTCATGAAACGTACATGACGTGTCCAATTGTTCCGAAATAAATTCGAATTGCTGACAAGCTGTCGATCACTGTAAAGCAAAGTATGAAGGGATGATGTCATGTACGGCACTGCATGCTATTCTGTATTGAACTGAAAAAAGTCAGCTGAAGCTACGAAAATTATTAAGTTGGCTTGCAGTGAATATGTAGCCAAGTATCAGACGGTTGGAAAATGGTTTGCGAGACTTCGCGCCAAAAAACGTCCGGCCACGTTCAGCAAAAGCAAGCCAATGACGTGATCTTAACTTGAGGTGGATGCTTCTCTCCCGGTTAAAGACTAGTCTTCAGATCTGTCCTCTTCTGATTACCCATGCAGACGTATTTAACAGGGTAACAGCTTTATAAAGTCGAAGATGTGCTAACATGATTATTAATGAATATTGCTACCGTGGGGGCAAGAGCAAGCTAAAAGGGTAAAGAACATAGATAATAATGGTGTCTGTGTCTGTATGTTTTCATTAAAGTTGAATTTTATCGCAAAATTAACAGAATTCATTAGCACACATATTACGTATATATATACAACTATATGTATATCTTTCTCAAATCTTGCAAATTTGCTGGATTCGATAAGTATTGGTAGATAAACTGAACCGCTATATATATGCCATAGAGATTCCGCGCATTTGCATTTTTTTTTTTTTCTTCAATTGTATGTGTGTCTGTGCATATATTGAAAGCGCAACTACTTTCCTGGACTTTACGTAAGGCCGCAGGAACAGGTGGAGGAACATAAATGTAAATGTTTGTGTTCTTTTCTAGCTTAAATAGTTCGTAACAATCAATCATCGAAGTACCAACGCAGCCCGTAGTTCTCACTTTCAAATTTGATCATTGATCAAAAAAAAAAATAGCCGGAAACTCGTTGATAGACCAGATGGATTTGCTGTAAGATCTGATGTACCATACATATGCTATATTTACATGGTACATATTTATGTATATGTAAATATCTTCTCGATAAAATTTGCAAAAAATTGCACCTGTCGTCCATACATCAAGTGTTCATAGAACCGTAATTGAATGTTTTTGTGGTCAAACTGATTAAAAAGACCCACTACTGCTCTTTAGATATATTATATGGAGACTTGATCTCACTCTTTTTATGTACATATGTATATACAATAAAAGTATTACTTCGTTCAACCGTTCAAGAGCATAGAAAGGAACACTGAACGAGTATTTTGTAAAAATTTCATTTACAAATATTTAAAATGCAATCGTAGACCACTTAAGCAAAAAGTATCCTTTCGGCGGTCGTGACGGTTTCTTTAGGACTTTATAGATAACAAACATTATTCTTGTTAGCTGACATTGAAATTTGAATTTTTACAAGATCGAAATAGCACTCGGTCCAGCATGAGAACTGGAATTTCCAATTGCTCCCTCTCCCGCTCGGGTTGACTTGAAACTTTGAAAAACTATTCTTGACACCTTGCACTAATAAATAAAAGGGATAAAAATAAAATCCATTTAGAGCATTTCAAGAACCAATGTGACCCTTATTTGGCAACAACAATAGATTTAGAGGAACTTCTTGAGCTGCGAATTTTCCTTTCGAAATTTTTTTCGATTTTCTTATTTACAATGTTTTGAAATTTTGTAATTTTTCTGTTTTTGTTTTTTCGCGGCTTTACTAGTGTTTATACCCTACACCACTTGTGGTATAAGGACGTATGCAACACCTACAAGGACTTGAAGACCCACCTTGTATAATGACGATCATCGCAGAATCACCGCATCCAAACTGGTCTATCCGTGTGTCCATTTTGTACTCTTATGTTCCGCCTATCGAGTGTTTAGTAAAATGCACCGCAAGCTGTAATGTAAAGTTTTCCTTTTTTTATTTTCAAACACAAACTGAATTATTTTTAACACGAAACCAGTTATGTATGAAATTATGAAATTTGAACGTTTACATCGTCATTTATTTTTTTAAACCTATTTTTATTTTTTTTTTACTAACAATCGAAAAGCGAACGTTATTGAAATCGGATTGCAAGATTGTAGTAAGCAAGGTGGCGAAGTGTATTTAATGGTAGGCTGCGTTCCATCACATTAACTTTTGTTGTTGCTTAATTGATGATGAAATTTACGTTTACTTTCAAACTTCACGTGCGAAACTGAGCCACAATTCTATCATATTTTATCATATCTTTCCAACAACAGGTCGAGCAAAACATCCACAGCAAGACCAGAATAAATTCAGGTGATTTCAGATATCTGTTTTTGGTTATTTTGCGAACCGATAATAAAAAAATCGTTGAATTTTTTGCAAGGAAAATCTTCCACGGAAATTAGTTTTAAACAAATGGGTTTCGCTGTTTTTTAAAAAAACAATTCTTCCAATTTGCCGCGAAAATAGACATCCCAACGAGAAGAAAAAGTAGGACGAATTGGTAGCGTTGGCATAAGCTACGCATCAAAGAGCCTTCACTAGATGCAACTTCGGAGATTTTATTTATCCACAAATTCGGAAAATCATTTCAAGATCTGTATCAACGTTTTTTGCTGCTATAGTTTAGAGTCTTTAACTACAGCCAATAACTCAGGGGATGTTTCCTGTGCGTGCAACACGGTGATGGTCAGAAAGAAGTTTAGAAAGAGAAGTTAGCAAATACCGGAAGACGCAACGCTTATCTACTCAACTACTATGCGGCAGGTCATCAACAGCTTTTTAGCTAAATTGATGTTATCAGCGTGCAGGTCTCCGGCCTTTGCTCAACTTTCATGACTTGAAATTAAGAGAGACATTAAGATAAGATATCAGAACGTAATGTTAACAGAAGAAAAACGAAAATGGAACACCATTCAAAGTTCGAGTTGCACTTTGTCTCTTAAAGATTACTTCATAAAGTTTTCCCACTTAGTTTTGAATTGTTTTTTGTTTTTTTTTTTGTACTTGCCCTGAACACTGAGACGATTTTTCCTATTATTTACAAAATCCCGAAAATTGTATACTTTCACACACATACATACAAACAAATCCATATGTGTACGCGTGTATTTGCATATATAACGCAATCTGAATAAATATTTAAATTCGCTTCTCGACTGTGTATCGCATTGATCGCGAACTCAACACTAACAATAATAAAAACGATTCGGTTTGCTGGTATGCATATAATTAACGAAAGCATTGATTATATTGCATTTTCACAAAAGTAAGGAGGAAAAATGCAAACGTGCAAAAATTTTGGATTTGAAACAATGTTATGTCAAAAAAAAAAAAAAAAAAAACTAGGGCTAGAAAGGAAAGTATTTGCGAAGCAATCCTTTGCAATTTGCATTTTTATGGGTTTTCACTAGACGACGGATTTAATGAAAGGTTGCGTTCTCGCTTTCCACAAAAGAGAAAAAAGCAAACAATTTTAATTTCAATATGAGTTTTAATCAATACATCTTGATATGGTAAAGGTTCGTACGGTACGCATGTGCTCGCGAATGACTAGAACCATGCAGCCGAGTCTTTGTATTTGTGACTAGCATATATATGTTGCGAACACACTCGTCCTTCCTATCCTTTCATTAGAGCCTAAATAAGGGGGTTAGAAACTGTTTGAAGGAAGGAAAAATAATTAAACAATTGTGTTACATTTTCTAGTGTGACGCCAGGAAATTTGGAAAAATTTGCATATTACGGATGCACATGTAATTCTTTATTATCAGGAGAAAAAGAGCCAGATGTGTTTAGCAAATTATTTGTGTCGTGTGTGTTCGCGCATATGTGTATGTGCAAAGGTAAACGCATTGCAAAGGTATTGATTAATTTAGGGATAACCTCAAAATTGAAAAATATAATGACGTAATCATTTTCACGCACACACTATACAGTTTCGCTAACGGAATGCAGTAACGCTTGTGTGCATGAGATATTAAGTTACATAGAAATAAATAAATAACGTAACAAAAGCCTAACTAACATACATGAGAAAGTTTTGGTTCCGTCGCCCATTATCATATATCGTGCAAAGCGTAAAGAGCATGAATGTCATGCCTTCGAAGTGAAATCTTTCTTTTGCTTTTTCCTTTTCTTTTGTTTTTTTTTATTATTCTTTTTGCATATTAATTCGGAAACGATAATAGACGTTTGCGTTTGTACGACCATTTGCATGTGTATTTGTATGCAGATTAGGGACATAAACACCACCTTTGTTACTCTTTAATATTATTGTGCGTTTCTTTAACGAACCTTTAAACCTTTGATGCATGAAAATGTTTTTCATGCTTATTCTGTTTTGTTTGATTACGCTTTAGATTTTCTTTAAGAAGGGATTAAAAATGAAATCAACAAGAACCGTGCACCCCTTTGTGGGTAAACGCATCCTCACGACACTTTATTAATGCTGGTGTTGCTTATGCTATGTGAACGCTAGACATGTTGCGAAACTGCAAGCACTCAACCCGAAATTTCTCGGGATGAGTGTGAAAATCGCAACTTTTCCTAAATTTCTCTAATTATAACACAGAATACATATGTATAATAAAAAAAAAAAAAGAAAATGAAAATGAAAATGAAAAAATCCAATTGTTATTAATTCACCATATGGCCCATTTCCAGTGCGTGTACATGTTATCCTGCCTATGCTTGCATATTTGCGATTTGAATTTCTTGCAATTTAATAAACAAGCAGCTTGATTCGATTGACAGGTAAACAAAACAAAAAGGAAAAAATATTACCCATGCAAATTGCTACGCATCGCTTGCCTGCCCGTGTATGCCTCTGTATATTGTCGCAAACAATCGTACGCGTAACTCGATATATTGGCACACTAATAATCAAAGACAAATTGTATTCGGCTCAAATCGAATTTCTTGCACTCGCTACTGTCGCGACATGAGAAGAATAATAATAAAATTTTGACAATTACATCATATTTGTTATCGTCTATGTTTGGCCCATAAATTCAAGATAAAATCGTATTCGTGATCTATTCTCTCTCTCTTTTCTGGAAAGACTGCACTCCACATGCAACATGCAACATGCACGCAAAGGGTTACTTGGACGAAGATAAGAGCAAAGTTACTTTAAAAAATGAGTAAAAAGAGTTTGTTAATTATTCCTTTACTAATTCGCTGATCTGGTGCATTCCCACTCGGAACGTTTGTGCGCTACTGGAATATATTGGTGTATCAATATCAGCTATGCCCGTGAAATTATCCGCCTACTATGGACAAGATTGTGAGCGATTTCCTATATCTCTTCCCGACTATCCACACTTCCAAACTTCATCTGTGCTCACCAGCTAAGGCTGAATTACGTGTCTACACAAACGCTCAGTACTTTTTGCAAAAATTCAAATTTACATAGAACGCGCTTTTTACACTGTTTAACAATCGCAATGTTCATCATCGTTCCATATGGTCTTTTGCCTGCTATGGGGTAGCTTTTGAACGTTCGCGGCGTAGAAACTTTTTGGTTTCGAGGCGACAGAGTCATCGACTCCTGCTCGGACATCTTAGACCGTACAACCACCAATGTCCAGGCTATGTAAGAAAAGAACTTCAGAAGAAATGATAAAGAAATCTTTTGCAGAGAACTTGGAATGGTTTACCTAGTATATGCCAAATTCAAGCTTCCTAACCCAAACTTCACGAAAACCAGCCTTCGCTCAGCAAACGGCAGATAACATGTAAACAGACAGATAAACAGAGCGGGCAAAATGCCAGATGGATATAATTAAGTCCAGCGGAAAACTTGAACTTCTCTGACGCATACTATCGTTAGTTTAAGAAAATAATTGAAAATAAAAAAATGCGTCTGGTTGAATTAATACCCAAGTCTCCTTTTACGAGACTAAAAGAGAAAAGTTGTGCATCAAGTTTGTTATTCTGGAAAATAATGATTTCTCGACAGTCGAGACAGTCGAGACAGTCTCGAAAATTGGGGCCTCAGGATATATCTATTTGTTACAAGCACTTCCCAAATTTGGCGTACACGATGCGGTAATAGTCATAATTCAACTAACATCACGCCTACTTATTCGCATATGCGCACCAATTTATAGCACCGGGAAATATAAATTAAAGATCTCAACAAGTGTATATACCTCGTCTGTATTAAAAACGTTAACACGATTTCCCTGAAGAAGTATTTTTTAAAATTTGAAAGTTGCAAAAATTGACATATAAATCTTTATCTTAAACCCGACCCACTTTTGTTTGCTTCCTCTGAGAATATGCCACGAGATTCCCGTTTTTTTTTTTTTTAGTTTTATATCCAATCATCCAGGGGATGTCCCCTATTCATGTAATACGGTGATGGTCGAAGAGAAGTGAGAGCAAACCAGGAGATAGGGAAGCGGCCGTAGCCTAGTGGTCGGTAAGTGTTATGCTTTTACCGAGAACAAAGGTTTGGTTGACGCGATGCTTACCTACGCGGTTACTCGCGCGGATCGAACTCTATTCACATTCGTTATTTAACTCTAGGGTAGGTGTGAACCAAACCAGTACCGTTTACACACTCCACGGGAGATAATCAACTAAGAATGCATACACTGAGCTTGAGTTTTTTTTATCGAATTGTAAGACAGCAAGACATGACAGGTGGTGGCTAAATCCCTCCAAAATTTTGCTTTGAAGAAAATATTTATATTAATTAGGCGAGCGGAAGAACAGACGGGTATACTTAAATTTGGAACCGCTTTTGTGAGCGGGCGCACTGACGGACGTGGCTAAATTCAAGTACAAGTTCGAAAAGTTAAAATATATAAATATTACGGGCATGGCTTAATTTTAAACAATACTGAAGAAGACTGCAGTCTTTCCTCGCAAAAGTATTGTTTTTAGGCGTCAAGGTTACAGTACAAGTTATCGTCCTGCATTGTACGCAACGTGATTTTTGAAGCTTTAAGTGGACTAACTTGGGTGCCGAAAAAAAGCACGCGGCTTTCCTTTCTCCATTCATTCCAGAAATGGATGTGATACCATATCCGAAGAGCGGAGGCTTTAACATCAACAAGACAGCGAAATATCCTTGACATCTTTAATTGAAAAAATTAATTGAGTATAGTGCGTTATCATCTACTCGGAGCCACTGAAACAGTTAGTGAATAACATAATAGATATTATTGTGCGATTTTCCATTAAAACGATGGTCGATCCCAGCGAAAGTCGTTCTTGAAATGTTAAGAGCACTGGAAGAGCAATGAAGAGCAATAAATGCATAAGCTATCTAAAAGTGACCAGGAGAACAGTTTTGTTCGGCTAACAGATTACACCGGTAATAAACGGGTAAAACGCGAACGTAACGATCCTCAAATATTTACTCAAGCCCTCAAGATAGCACCCGAAGCTTGCTACTTTAATCTTGACGAATTCCATATCGAGATAACGCTGAAAACTAAAAGTTATTCAGTTTTCGCTATTGATTCCAAATATGGGCACGAGCTGTCGCTTATATTCCAAAAATAAATGCAATCAGTCGATAAACGTTGATTTTAAATGGCTAAATATTTATAAGAAGAAACGAAATAAACACCAATGGACCTTGCGTACATATACATATGCATATATATAATATATATGTGTACCTATAGCTATAGAGTCTTTTTTCATATGTAATTCCAGCTTCCTTTAATGTCAATATTTCCATATACTGCATTAATAATTTATGAAGTGTAAAGCAGACCGAAAAAACGTCAATACAGGTATATTTATATGCACACATATATGTATTGTATATGCACATTATGTATGATATCGAACAACTCATATGTCATACATATATCATACTTCTATGGGATACATAAACGAACTAAATGTACGTTTGTATGGCGGACGAAATGTTTTTGAAAACTACAATACATACATAGAATTTTATACATAAATCTATACACATGTATGTATGCATGCATGCATTCATGGGCATGTACGCAAAAATTGAGAATACATATAATGTTTAAGAGAAGAACGGTTTACGGGAGGCAATGTTCGAGTTGAGCACTTTACACGAGAGAATGGCTTATCGATATGCCATTTAGTATATTCCTGTGACTTCACTAACTCCCACATATGTCTCTATCTATGTATTTTATCTCTATATATATATGTATAGATATATACATATATATATATGTACACGCATACGTGAAATAGATACACACCAATGTAAGATATGTGGGTGCGTATGTGTAAATGAGTTGATGCCGAGTATGAAACTAAGATTTGAAACAATGCTCGACCCATACTGGCGGTGAGGAGGTTTTATCTTAATTTTGGAGCAAATCGTTCACTCGAGTGGAAGGACCTCTTTTGCATGTCCATCGTAAAGAGTACACAATTGTAAGATGCTATGCTCACATATACAAACGAATACATTCGATTTCGGATGCCTATACTGGCTGAAACCGAAATCAGAGCAGCCAAAAATTGTTAACAATGGAACTCGTATCCGTTGCGCAGGATGGTACACATATGTATTCGATACACACATACATGTGTGCAATACATAAGAAAACATCAATATTTTTAGCAGTCGAATGAGAATGTACAGTTAGTACGCATTTGCTTTCTCTTTTTAACTTTCTCTATCTGTTTCCGACGATTGTCTATACTCCAGGATGTTTTTCTGAGCACACATGCTAGTTAAATACTCATGTATGAATGTATGTGTATATGTATTTGTGGATATTTATATATGTGTATATATGTATATATATATATATATATATATATATATATGTATGTATACAAGCAATACATATATAGCAACAATAACAAAAACAAGAGCAACAACAACAACAACAACGAAAACACAGGGTAAGCATATATCTACTATATGCATGCATGTAAGTGCGCAAATACACCCCCGTAAAATGTTAACGATAAAACATCAAGTTGCCAGTTCGGCTCACTTATGAATATCCTGCACTTAAAATGGTCGTCTGGACGACCGAGACAACTTTGACTACAAAAACAACAACACCAACAACAACAACAACAACAACACGAATTCTACACGCCATATTATTATTATTGCTCTTGTATATGAGAAAGTATATGGGTGTGTTTGTATGTATGTATATGTAAATTTATTTCTTTTCACCGCACATGTGTACTGAGAATTACGAGCTGATTTTATATATAAGCTCTTTTGCATGCATGCATACGTTCATACACATAACTATATATGTGAACACATATTTATATGCAATATATGTGCACACTAACTAACGTTATATTCTTCTTATGCGATACGATAGTATGTGTTATATTCGGGACATTTTGCGTACGTGCTTTGTATATGTACATATGTAAATCTCTATATATGTAAATATGTATATACATAAATACATATACCTGGGAATTTAGAGAGCAATATATGGGAACGAAACATATGACGAAATTGAGTTTGAAAATGTCACTTGGACGTTTAAATGTAGGTACAAATTTTAGATGCAATCAAATAAACTTATATGCATACACATATAACATATATGTACTTATAAATTTATGCATTCATTTGATGATATAAGCTACGAAAAAAAATTCCTAAAAAATTCATCCAGAATACATCCATCATTGCATGTATGGTCTAGCAGGCGATAACGTAAACTAAACAAGTGCTGGTCTTCAAATTCATTTAATAAAATTCCATTTTTCACTGATTCGCGAACTAATCAAATATATATACAGCGACCTATTATCTATATATATTATGTAACAGAATGAATATATGAACGAATGAATAAATGATTACAATAAAATTAATGCATACTTAATAGTATTTTGAAAGAGTTTATATTATGAACAATTTTTTATCTAACTCTAGGCCAAAAGTTGAGCTGGTAACACGCGTAAGCTAAGTTCGTTGTAATAATGAACTAGCTTTGAATTCATTCTAATAAATATTCTTAGCAAATATGGAGATAAAGTTTCTTAAATGCTTCGCCATCGTTACATATAAGATTGAAATCACTTCTACACAAGAGGAAAAGCAATAATAGGGTCAGAGCTTCGTTACCAGTCCTCTTAGGCAAGTATATGAAAATCATCTATTTTCGTTATCAGTTACCTTCTTCTTTTTTCACTTTTTAATGGCGAAGCATGTCATTGTGACGTTGTTTGAATGATATTTACAAAAACTGTTGGTTAAAATGATTCAGAGTTTATGTCTCATTGCTCGAAAGTTCCTTCCTACTCGTAAGCCCTTTGCGGGTTTCGATGCCTACAAGGGAAATGCTGAGCCTATTTAAGGATGCTTCCTTCTACGGCTAATCCTAAAACGCTGAAAATTGTAAAATCCACTCATACTCGATGGCGGACAAATAAAAACAACTTAAGTATTGGGGGTACAGAGTTCTGTCCGGTTTGGCAAAAAAGATTCTAATTGGCACAGTAAGGTATAGAATAAAACCGTGAGTTCTTCATTTAAAAGTATTGTGTTAAAGCTATACGCAACTGTATAACTTATCACACTAAAGCATGCATAATATAGTTTCTTGGAGCTTGGAATAGATGCAGTTTCGTGCCAAAAAAATAAAATTCGCGATACTTTTTCCACTGATGAGCGGTGGATGTCCTACAATATCCAAACTCTAAATAACCAAGATAGAGAGGCTACGAACTATGCTATTCTTGATAGGCCCCGTTTGAAGGGTCAGCTGGGCGTGATGTATTAAATGTGCCAAAAAAGTGGGTGTGATATACCAAAAGTCATGATCTCATGAATTTTTAGTATGAAAAAATTCGGCCTCATTTAAAAAACTTAGTTCAGGAGGCGTTTGTATCTCTCACCTGAAGTATCCTAACCTCGCCGCTTTTATCAGCACTCCTTACTTCATCCAATTAGCACTAGTTTGAATAAATTACTTATTGTTAACTTTTATAGAGGAGACAATTTTCGGGACGGAATTCGAAGATAGCTTGAAAGATGGGGAAAAGTCGTAGCTAACGATGGACAATACATTGAGTAAAATGCATTCTAGCAATTTCTCTGATTAAAGCTTCAAAGTTTCAGAGAAAACCCTTAAAACTTATTTGTAGACACAATATTTCCTAAGGTTTTCTATATTATTCGGAAGCATACCGTTCAAAACCGCTTGTTTAATTGATTTGCATATATATATGTATATATATGTATATATGCATACATACGTCGGTATATGATTTTTGAAATATGTAGACCGAAACTCAATAAAATACTGCTTGCGGCAAGCATAACTCCATTATTTCTTTCCTAAAGTCCTCTAAAAGTCATCCAGACCAAGGAAAATCCATTTTATTCGTACGATTTAAAAAAACATTGGACGAAAGCCGATCTCAAGTTCTTGAGCGTACAGCAAAAACTTCAGGTGTTGACTATTGCCGCACGTTTCAAATAAAACGGTAACAATTCTAGAGGAAAGAACTCTAGAGCCATATGACCTGTAAGTGTAAACGGCCAAAGGACGATATCGCAACAACGACATTCACTGGCAAAACTCTCCGCCCTTGAGCTGTTACAATAATATGTGTTACATGTGTACATATCCCTGCCATATTTCGTCATCCGCATGAACATCACCCGGACAGCCGAATAATATCCATGTCTTCAAAGTGAAGCTGTATATTTTATGTACTGTTAGTTAGAAATACAAACTGGCAGACGATAATGCTGTCGTTAAGGTAACCATAGCAGATCAGCAAATTGAAGAAACATATTTGATCACAGGCAAACAAGTCCTGGAGTCACCAACCATCAATTTAGCGGAAGGAATTCTAATGACACGTCTCACACAGCTAGCGTACATGAACGCAATGATCATCAACTAAGTCTCGTGACTTAAATAGGGGCAATAGACTAAGTGTAGTTTGAAGTGTATCAGTGAAAACATATCGAACGTGCAGGCAGCATCCCCCAGACTGCATTCGATTGTTCATCGCCTCAAACCGTTTAAGCGAATTTTGTTTCCAAGAGCGTTAAGCTTAGTACCATACGCTTTATGGATATGAAGGGAAAGTTTCGCTGCTGAGGAATCAGGGAAGAAACTATTGACAATGTTTATCAATTGTAATTATCAAAGGAAATGAAAGTATGGTCACTTTGGCTCGATGGCAGAAGAAGTCATAATTTCACGTAAGGGAGATAGTCTCCCGAGCACCACCACTCGCAACGGTTTTTCTTAGCCGAGGCATTGTTCACAGCTTTTACAAAAGTTCACTTCGAAGAAAAATTATAAATAGCTATGACTTTTATTTTTTTAACTGCGCCCATAGGTGGACCGCATGACGAATTAAATTTCTAATTGCTCCAGTCCCGATCAGATTAGAGAAAGCTAGCAATCTTTCTCTATCTCAGTGAATCCGGAGCAAATGAGAGTGGAACAAAAGTCAATGTGATAAGAATTGAAACGAATCAAGCAGTTTTGCAAAGAGAGAGAGAGAGAGGGAGAAAAAGAAAGCGCAATTCCTAAAACATGGGCAGCATGTGCGAATGGATAGGAGACGCACACGAGCATGCAGCAGACACAAATTGGTTATTATTAGATGGTATTGCAGGCATCTCAACAGCTTCTTACCGCCATCAATCAACTGTTTCGGCCGAGCTATTCTCTAACGGAACGTATTCCACTGCCTTAATAAGGCACAGCCCCCATACACCCAGTTCCGAATTAAACGATAGTCTAATGTCTAATAGAAATTTATTGTTATGTTTATTAATCAATTGTTTTTTCGATTTTCGAACAACGGTCAATAAGTGTCTAGGATGGCTGTCACTATTGATAAATTCAGATAGCACCAACTGTTATTATATATAGTGTAACGTATGTTTAATAAAACCATAAATAAATAATTTTACCATAAACGAATTTAGAGAAAAAAATCATCTCATAGGGAAGAGGACATTACTGCGCGATAAATTATAATTTTTATGTGCTTATCCTACACGATGGGTATCCAAGGTGCACTGCAGCCTTCTTTTCATTTCTATGCGCAAAATTCGAAAACATTTTATAATTCGAACACGTAAGTTAACTTTTTTTATACTCGTGCTTGTGTAAGTAAAATCGATTTCCTTAACGCTTGTCGCCACTAATTTGAATTCAATAAAGAACAACAACAACAACAACAACAACACTAAAAATAATAATAATAATTTTATAGAATTGTGACTGGACACCTGGAGATTATTACGTACAGTACGGTAGCAATTGTTATGTAAACCAAGTACACAGCAAAGTATATGTCGTAAGGAATTTGAAACGGGTTAAACGGGGTGCGTATTTAAAAGGAAATTGAACGATTGCCATTAAGAGTGGAATAGAGTGAGAGAGAGAGAGAGAGAGAGAGAGAGGGAAAGAAAGAAAAGGAAAAAAGAGACAGAGAGAGAGAGGCAATGAGAGGCTAACAAGATTCTAGCGGCGAAGAACAATAAAGCCAACTTTGTGATTGACACGTTCACAGAGAGCTACGTTCCAAAAAGAAATTTTAAAAAAAACTTGCACAACGACTTACCGCTATAGTTAAACTTCATATTCCGCTTAATAAGAGAATAGCTCTCTGTAATATATTCTAGATGGACATTATTGTTCTGCGATATCAACATTTATGCGACAACACGAAAAAGAAGCTCCTGCTGCTTCATTGTTTTAATTTAATTGTAAATGAATTTCGAATCTTTTCTGAAATAAGCAAAACTGACAGTTGTAAATAAACGCATTCAATGCTTATGCCATCCAAATTCAATCAACGTGAATTCTTATGAGTTTTAATTGAAATTTCAAAACAAATTGAAAACAAAGCAATTCCCTTAACATAAAATTTGATATCGGATCCCGTATGATATATTTTTAAAGTAAAACGTAATGAAACCTGAAATTCGGTGGAATTTTTGAAATAATTTCTTAAGATAAATTTCAAATTAATTAAGACATTGCGTTGCGTAAACGTTGACCGCTACAACGCATATAAACCCCTGCCGACAAATTCAATGATTTGTTAAATCAAATTAATGGTAAAACGAAATGGACAACACGCCAAGCAAGTTCATCGTCCTCATCATCCAGAAAACGTTTGCAATTTTTTATGAATTGACCTCAGCTAAATTGAATTTAGACAGACGACGACGGCTGACAATTTAATGCCTAGGAAAAGCAATCTGCTCTTTTAAGTTTGCGTATGCGTAAGCACAGAAGCACATAAGAATGATTGTTTTTCATTTCTTGACCATTGGTCAAAAGTCAGCTCGTTGATTACAAAGACGCCATTCCTATACAACTCCTTTTCAGAAGGTCAGCCATCACCGTTATCACGCTCGTTTCCTTAATTTTTTTAAAGGGTCACTCAGTAAGCGGTAAAATCACCAGCTGAGTTCATTTATTGTTCTCATGTTGAGTATATGGAGATGGATGGATGGATGGATGGTCAGTCTGAAAATAAGGGTTGTTTAGGCTAACACGCGGTCAATTCCATATCACTACCTTTACCTATAAAGAACTTGTATGCAAATGAGTTACAGCCGTTCAACAGATACCGTAACGAAACAAATCATTTTTAGGGTGAAATTGTGCTACGGAGACAATATATCAATTCGGCCATTGGTCAATATGCTTATGGTTTAGACTCATTTAGTTTTCACTTACTGGAAGGTAAATTAACGAAAGAATATCCTATCCTATGGTAGAGGAGTGATTTTCAAAGTGAAAACATCGCATCATTTTCAACAAAAAATATCACATAAATCATCATTTTATTACTCTGACGCTGTTGTGCGTCGGTTTAGACAGACTTAATAACTTGTATGGACAAGTAAGGGGCAAACTGGGATGAGCACGTGGTTAGAACACGTTAGGTCAAATGAAAATATTTAATTTTCTGCTTATATTATAAACATATTTAATTTGCGTCTGCGATAATGAGATGTTGTTTATTAACAAATTGATTTATTGAATTGACTCTTGTTTCTCAGAATAAAATACATTAGTAATTCTGATATAATGCTGTGCTGGTAGTCAGGCTTTGATGCGTACGCGTTCGTACGTACTGATACGCGAAAAATTTATAGTAATAAAAACGCGAACTCATTGGTCTTTCTTTGTGAAATTAAAATCCCGTATCTGTATTTAAATCTATGTTGGATAAGGATGATAAGAAATTCAGTTTAACTCAATAAAGTAATAAGTGAGTACATTAAACAAATGTCGCATTGTAAGCAGAGGCACTGCTGGGTTCAACATAGCTAACAGTTTTTCTATGACTTATGGATGTATGTGGGGTATTATTAAGAGAAAATTAAGTAAAAGACAGTTTAAAGAGAGGGAGAAAGAGAGAGAGAGACAGAAAATTAATAAAGGAAGTAAGTGGTATAAGGAAAAATTCGGCTAAATTGTAGAGTCGAGAACTTTTTTTTTGTGACAAACGATGCTTTGTGACTTTCGTTTTGAAAGAAAAGCTAAACGTAACTTTTATAGACATTACGTTCAATAAATCATAAGGAGAACTGCTGACACTGCTGAGTTTTGAAAACAGATGAGAAAGAGTATTTTTAAAAAGTTTGCTAACTATTAGTATGTAGAAGTTTTAATTATTAACAAAAAATACGTTAAAAAAATAAAAACTGTATTATCTAGACCTTGCCTTTTTGCATTTCAGAATTCAATGTTACCGAGTTACGGCTTGCGGCTGTGATAGACATTTAATTATCGAATACAAATTTTTATGAATTCCAAGTCTGGGTGGAATGAATTTCATTGGGAGCAGCACAAAGTGCCGTTTATCGATATTCGGCTGCAACAAAATCCATGGACGTGGAGAATTTATTGTAAAACAAGTTCTTACTTTCTTATATTCTTCCTATGATGGATCGCAGTAAGCAGCACGCTCTTGGTGGACCTTGAGCAATTTTTGTATCAGGTTTTAAGACACTGTTTAAACTCTTATCGGCTGCAAATGACACTTTGCTTATATATCACATGTTTACTTATAAAAGGACAACAAACAACCCGAATCCACTTAAGTTTCCGATTAGCGTTGTTAATGTTTCTACCGAATGTCGAATCAATATCTGATATAAATTGCAAATACAGCAGAGCGTGCTTTAAGACGGATCACACTCCGATTATAAGCTAATATACAACAATTTCAACGATTGTAAGCGATTCAAAGACGAGTGGTGGACACATTCTCCGGGGTTTAATTGACTCAGAATCCCATGCTGCCTATATTCTGATTATTCGCAATCTTATGTAACACTTCACTCAATTAGTTCGCAGGATGGCCTACAGATGACGGGTGACTATTGACCAATACACGCTACGCAGAAAATTCAAATTTCTCCATTATCGTACAGAAACAAAAGTAACGTCACCAACGCGACTGTAACTTGTGAACTAATGGTCGAAATGCCATGACATTTCGATACGTTCATAATCGCGGCGGCATCTATATGCCATCCTACGAACTTATTAAGTGTCGTGTTATGTTCTACTCTCAATAATGAGGACGACAATATTATTTTACATATCGTGTCTTAATCGTAATAGCAATTTAGCTAAAAAGTTTGAAGCAAATGGCTCGGTACAAAACAAGCCGTAATTGTGACCAAAGTAGATCGAAAGATTTTGAGTGCAAGCATCGTGCCTTTTTAAAAACTGCATACCATTGGCGTACAAAAGACGAAAGGCTCAACATTTTTAATTTGAGATAACGACATTATAGTGAAATTGACACTTCAAGATTGAATGCATGTGCATTCATTCAAAGCTTATTTCGCATTCGAGTTTCACCGTGAAAATCCCGTACTTATGTTAATAAAGTGTTACGTGATATTCATTAAAAGTGGTAAGCTTGCTCGACGTTGCAACGTTGAACCTACACATATATATGTCTATATATAAGTGATACTCAATCTACGAATTCTAATCTGATTTTTTCAAGATTTGTATCTAAATTTTCTGTTCTGCTTTCATTTGGTCTGATTATGCCAAAATTGAATAGAAATTTATTTACTCCTAATTTACATGCGAAAACCAAGAAATAGAGGAAAAGAAATCGCTAAGAAAAAAAAGTTAGAATTTATTTACCCAAATGTGTGTATGTACGTAATACGTATGTTTTAACCCCCATCGAAAATATATGTTTATAAGATAGACGTATATGTGCAAATACTTACAAGTGATATAAACAGACCACAATGTCTACATATGCACAAATATATGTGTACGTGGAACTGCCAGTAGACTACTTGAAATATTTATCTATTTACTCTTGCTTGACAGAACATAACTATCAGCAAAAACTCTTAAAACTGAAACTGCGGTTGTACATTCGAAAAAAAGGAGAAGAACAAGAAGAAGACGACGAAGACGAAGAAGAAGAAGAAGAAGAAGAGGAAAAATACTTGGGCTCTTCTATGTAGGCGAACGACAGACGTATGCACTGTACATTTATGTATGTGTTCGTGTATATACGTGCACATATATATATATATATATATATATATATATATACACATGCGTACATACATACATACAAATATGCATGTGTATATATATATTTATATATACATTTGTATTGCACGTACACAAATAAGGTACAAAGTATGGATTGAATGTTTTGTCCTTTTGGCGGATTGAGTATAAACAAAGCTACATGTACATGCTTACATCTACACGTACGTATGAGCACCCACACGTACACATAAATTTATACCCATATGTATAATCATCCAAAATACTTACATAAATTGCTGAAAGACGTGTTTATGCACATAGGTACAAAAACACACGCACGTACACATGCATATATATATATATATATATATACATGAATTTATTAGTATGTGTACGTAGTGGGTAGATGTAGCGCCGATGGTGCAGAATCAAACAGGGGACAAACTTTGTAATCGTTATACTCACAGTATGTGTAGTCAAATATGGCGAAGAAAAAGCGAAGGAAGTTAGGTCTGCAATTCTGTTTCGTCACAAACGTATACAAAAACCCATATATGAAATGTATCCATAGAAGCATAAGTATGTACATATTTACAATACTACTTTAACACAAGATGAAATCAAAAAAAAAAGAAAAAAATTTCTAACTTTTGAAATTTCACAATTTGAAAGCTCCCGCCTGGGTTTCCCTCAACCAACAGCCAATAGTTTGTTTCTTTACTTTTGCTTTATTTTAGCATTTTGCGTAAGGACAGACCGCATATGAGAGCATACAGGCACACAAATGAAATAACAACTAAGTGAGTAAATTCTATGTATAATATTAGGATGAATGGTAGGATATGTTAGAGAGTACATATTAGGGAGAGTATGTATATTACGAGCGTACATGTGTGGCCCATGGTCTTGCTTTGGAGTGATGGTTGGCTGGTTAGTTGACTCGTAAGTTGCCTTAACAAAGAACTGTGCTTATCCACAAGCACATGCAATATGCACATGCAACCGTATTAGCATGGGCGCGAGGGAATCAGTTCTACACTGACAATCCAACTGACAAACTGACTGACAATCTGTAACCACCACAAATATCTACATATATTTATATACATGTACATAAATATATATATATATATATATATTTATATATATATATATATATATATATATATATATACATATATAAATATATATATATATATATATATATATATATATATATATATATATATATATATATATATATATATATATATATATATATATATATGTAGTATTCTATATGAATGCATGTACATGCATGTGTACGCATAAGATATTTTAATATATGTGAATTTAAGTTGCATGGGTAATAGAAAATGTTCCATTAGTCCTGATAAGGGCTTCAAGGCTTCAAGTAAGCCACCACGTTTGCGAAAGATTCGCTTAAGCCAGCCATCCAACAACAACTCCAATGGATGTTTACAAAAAATTCATACACATTCGCATACACATGCACCTACTTTTTCAGAGATAATATTTATACACATATATAATAGCGCGTATACACACACACACACATATATATATATATATATAGATATATAGACATACGAAATACATGAATTTGTATATATAGCAAATAAGACAGACCATTCATGCGTTCGGCAATATGTAATATTTATTCATGAACATGCGAATGTATATTTAAGAAAGCAAAACACATATATGTACTTTGTAAGAATCCATCCATGTACGATGTGGTTGACGGTAGATGCTGGGCAAAGATATTTTTGTATGTTAATTGTATGTAAGCTTTGGTTTCTCAGTTAAGAATTTCTGTTTATAATATCTTTCATATTACAGTCAACAAAAACGGCAACAGCAACAACAATAGCAATAACGACAACAACGAGAAAAGTAACAACAATAACAAAAAGCACCAAAATTACAAATGCCTGAAATGCCTGAAATGCCAAATCTTAAGTAATTCGCATCTGATTCAGCGCTCCTTGAAGTTGCATATTATCCGCCAAGCTGGATTTGGAAGACTTAGTCTTAACTATACTTACACTAAGAAATATATAACACAAATACATTTCTATATATGCATGCAAATGAACTACTGCGGAGATTTGTAGTTTTGTAGCGAATATCGGATACCTACCACCGACTATAAATACATAAAAATCACTTAAATTATTTTCATTTATGTATTGTCTATACGTTTTGTAAATGAATTAGCAAAGGATGAGTTTCGCAGGCACCGGATAACTTAGATGATATGCGTCCGTACTGAGAACTCTACAGCATCTGACATTGTAATCACCCGTGACCATTGAATTGTTAGCCGCGATTCTTTGCCTATTCAGCTATTCATGTGGGTTATATGTTATTTTTATTCCCTCCCCCCCACCAATCAATACACTAAAGCTATCTACACATGCGTAGCAATATAACACGAATAAGTACATTATTACGAAAAGTACGAAAAAGAATCTCCTGCCTTCTTATCAATTGTGAACGACTATGTTGAGCGCTTTAGCGAATGCTTGAATTATCGAATCCAATCGCTTTATAATGAAATGAAAGAAGTTTAAATTCGGATCGAATGTTATAGAGAAAATCTGCAGGGTTATCACGTGTGAAAAATGTAATAAAAGTCAGCTTTTAGTTACATAATTATTCGCCTGAATGCAAATAATTCAATTTTAATCGGTTCAAAAACACCAACATCTAGGGAATTGTCACAAATGAAAAATTTAACTTCCGTTTTCGTTGTCAGTTGTTTAACTATCAGCTGCGTAATTACACTTTTGACTGCCGGAACTCTGATATCGAACGCCAACAATAAAACATATATACAGTTTTCTCCATCTCTATCAGCTAACTAACATATTCTGGCAAAGCTTACACACCATCTATAGTTAATACAATATTAGTAGCAACGAGTGTGTAGTATGCATAAAGGATCGTTCATTTTATTGCATATTGAGTATATTTGTGTATACAGGGAGGTACGCGTATTACCAAAATAACATATAGAAAATCATAAATTCGTATACACGCTTATGTAAATCCACTTCAAAGTTTATTGCACACAAGCTTTCGTAAATATTTTTTTGCATTTTCTAAGATTCCTTTATTAACAAATTTAAAATTCCTTTCTTTGCGAAAACTAATCGCAAAAAATTGCTATCAATTAAAAATATTATAATGAACGAAACATATCAGTGCTATAGGTGCTAGTATCCTCCAACCAATTTACTATTTGTGCATAGCAATAAGTACATTGTGACTAGCGCTAACAACAACAATTACAATAATCGATTAAATCCAATTTCGGTTTAACTTTCTCTCGCAATGGTCACGCCCTAAATAGTTGTAATTGTTATGGCCTCCATCAGTGAGGCTTTTGTTCTTCTCATAGGCCTGCGGGCTTCGTCTGATTAAGCTATCCAAGTAGGTGCAAAAGTTAAGTACAGAGGATCTGTTCCTATAATACCTCTAAGTGTGCTTCTTCTGATTTCTTGATCAGTCTAACACATTTAACCGAGTAGATCATATGGGAAAGAAACTACATTTTTTATGCTCTTACTTTTAATTCATTACTATCCCGCTCAAAACTTGTCTGCACGAATAATCGTAGAGGCAAAATAGATTCCGAGCAGTCAATCGAGTCCAAAACTAAGCGGGAAATCTATGCCTTTTTTCATCTATAAATACTTCGCAAGATCGATAAGCGAGACATTCACCGCAAGAGGAGCCTACTTTTCTTTCTTATTTGTATCATGCCCGCCATCAAAGGCATATTAGGTTTGCAAAATGCTTTGGTGCAGGACACAAATTGTAAATCATAGGACGTCTTGATTAGTCTAAATAGCAATTACGATTTTAAGAGGGCTGCGTGATTGCTGAAGTCGTTATTATTGTTATAAAATTTCTCTTTCAAGACCAAACTGCGTAATAAATCCGTAGGATCTAAAGAAATTCACTTATAACGTGCAGAAATGCGGAATGTGGACTTTAAAAGTCAACATTTCTTACAATCGGAAACTTATGAAACACCAATTATAAATTTAACAGTAACATTCGTTCCATCAAAACTCTGTACTTAAGAGATCCAAGGAGGAGTCAATCTGTTCAAAAATTTTCAATTATCAAAACGCCCGGTTTCGACATAGAAAATGGAGGCAAATCTCCGTGACATTTTTCGCAGTATAATGCTCCAGAATTGTATGAGTTTCAACTATGAATCCTTCTTTGGACTACTACTAATCACTTCAAACAATTTAACAGCGAAATTGTTTTAAAAGAATCTACTTTCTCTTTAACCTTCTTCTCTTCTCCGTTCACTTTACATAGTTGAAATTATTCATAAGAAAACGGCTGCTGCGTGGTCGGATGGTTAGGACGTCGGCGTTATGCTATGGGAATTCAAGTTTAATGCACACGGTTATAACATTCAGAATAGACCTGCCTTTTATTGTATCCATTGACTCAAAATCACTTTCGAGTTCAATCTAAACTTGCCTGCTCGTCTCTCCGTCTGATATCTGTCCATGAACTATAACGTTCAACTTGCAAGCCGCAACTTTCGAGATATTCTGATGAAATTTGATGCACTGATGTGTTTTGACCCCAGAACAAACGCTACTGCAAATCGTTCGGATCGGACCACTTTTTCGACCACTTGCAATTTTTAAAATTTCGCGACAAAAATCGCTTAGTAATAGGATTCTAACTTGGTGTGAAAGCTATGGATGAGATGCGCTAGCTTTTTGAGCCTCTTGCCATACAACCGTTCCTACGGAAACTGAATCTTGATGTGGTAAGAAGTCCTAATATTCAATATTTTTGGATGAAAAGTCGTTTATAATAACAATTTGACATAAAAATTAACCTCATCGAATTTGGACCACGGGCATTAATTTTGTGGATCCCAACCCATATAAGGGCTCTAATGAAAAATAAGGCTTCGTATGCCAAAAAGATCAGATTATTAATATTTTATAGTGAAAATATGCCGTTAGTAAATCAATCATAACGAATTTGGATCACATAAATCTATTTATTAGACTGCATCAGTTGTAGGGGCTCCCATGAGAGTAAACCTTTCTATGGCAACAAAGCCTAATTTGTGGTCGGTTATAATGAAAGCAATTGGAAAGAATTTAGAACACGTTGACGTTGGGGTACCCGCCAATATGGCGGCTTTCGTGGAAATTATGCATTTACATAAAAATAATGTACAATCTTTGGTGCATTGTCCATTAAGCGAAGTCGTGTAGGCTCACCAATCGGCGGCCTTGCCCGATTCTATTTATGATTGGGGAGAACAATTGTAACAAGTGAAAGGTGTGACTTCGCCTTATTGCATTTGAAATCAATAAAAAGTAGATTTTCTGTTTACTTTTTTTTTCCTTTGGAAGAGATAAATATTATTAGAAATGCCTCCGGCAGCACCGGTGTTTTTGATTTCGCATCGGCAAATGCTTCGTTAGTTAGTGGGTTTTGCGATGAGAATGCTTTATAAAAATCGGTAGCACGCAGTTTACCGTCCAAAGTATTACAACGATGGCATAATAATTGGGCTCCAAAATTGACGAAAGGTTATCGTTTAGAACGGGTTATTTTTGATTGGAGTAGCCATTTAGAATATAAGAAAACTTGAAGTTAAACCGAAAAGCGTCACGACATGCCATTATAAACGCATTACTCATGTATATACATGAACCATGCATTTACAAACAACGAGTAATAAAACATATAATGTTTCGAGGTCGTAACCATAATTTCAAAACGTGGATGAACGGCCCATCCAAACAGTGGAAAATGAGCCGCTGTCGAAGACACTTCTGAGAGCATCCATTGATCTCTCGCAAAAAAAAGAGAAAAACGGAATAAATTCAATGCCTAATTGGAGTCCATTTTCCTGCAGTTTTTTTTTAACTTCTGGGTTTCCACCAAATCCAAATACCGAACACTTCCAATCCTATATTCCCACTGTTCCAATGGCTGCACAGCACAGTCGTAAACAGTAAACCGCAATGTTTGCAGCCTTTTTTACTTAGCACAGCGAGTCATCAACTGGTGGTGTTAACTTGCTGAACTTCAGAAGAAGAAGAATATTCGCAACCTAACGCACCGGTCTTGGACTTGGATCGCAACGGTGTAATGATGGACTACTAGGCCACACGATAGCCACACGTTTATATACAACCGCATCCATTTACAATGAGAGCAGAGGAAGTAGAAGAAAGAGGGACAATTTTACTTTTGAAATAATGAAAAAAATTGATACGTGTTTACGACGTAATTTATTAAAAAAAAAAATATTTTCTTTTATGTATTTATTCTCTGTAATTTGAAAATAGGTATTGACGCGACTAGTTTGAAACCCGTGACTTTGATAACGTTCGAAATCTTATTACAGATAGAGACACGCACGCACGCACTGACCGGTAATTACCATATAAAGTCCGATGTTCGCACATTTTCTTCACTGCACATAGCACATTTTGCTAGTAAATGCTAGTAAACATTTTAAACAAAATATCTGATATCACTTTTCTTAACATATATAAATATAAGTATGAGGGAAAAATTCGTCAGTTATCGGCTTTAACCTATTATGGCGTATCCTTGGTTTGGCAGGTTCGTATGAGCAGGCGAGTAGGTAAAAGTCATGACTACCAAGACACGGTAAAGTTTACTTTGGTCGTAGCTAAAGTAAGTTGTCAGCCGGTAAAGACTTTCCCCATCGCCTTCTGCTTCCTCAGTTCCTTCTAACCGTTACTGTGTTACATATCCCGTCAGTGATTGCGTCATATTTAGAAAAGAAAAAATTAGATTACATCGACTTTCAACCTTGAATTGTGGCAAGCAATCAAGAACCTGTGTCACAAATTTCAGCTTTATATCGCTTGGGTAGACAAATGTACCGATAAACATGACTAAATCGATTCAGAATCCCACTTTCCTCAAGTATATATATATATATATATATAATTTGTGCAGTCTACAATGCATTTCTCTGTGTCTTACTTCCGACGACGGCTAACAACACTCTATCATGTGTATAAAAATCAAAATTTCATTAAATTATCCAAAATATTGGTTCCGCTCCGCATAAAAATGGCTGGGGATATCGCGCTCTCAGTAAATTGTAAGGAGCGCCACAATTCTGTCTGCCGTCCAAAGTTTATAATGCAAATAAATTTTAATGATCCAACAACGTGTTTTCTATTTAGCGCAATCCTATATCCATCCCTTAAGATCGTATATCTAATATAAAATTTCTCTCTCTCTCTCTCTCTCGTCTCTAGATAGACGTTTGTTTTATTATATTTATATAAAAATTAAAGGTCGAAATTTATGTAAGCCAAAGAAAGATTCAAAGATTTGAAAATCAAACAAACTAAAAGAACTTTTATCGATTTTATTGCAGCTGATACAAGTAAATGTAAATGTATTATAATTTTGTATATATATATAAGTAAGTAAGTATGTGTATCGTACATTCAGTCAAACTCGATGCCATTAATAAGATGTTTGTTTGTGCTTAAATCGCGCTTATTCGTTATTTAAAATTTAAAGGAAATTTACATTATTGCTGGTGCCGCAATAACGTAATAAAAAAAAATGGAAAATATTTTCAGAGTTCCCTCAGGAACTAAATGGCAATCACCGGTCTGCTAAAAGAATTCGCAACGAATTGAATAAACTTTATAATGTTGCTGTGCAGACAGTTACACTTACACAAGTATAACATGCATATATATATATATATATATATATATATATATAGATATAAATATTTATAAACATTTCTATAAATATACGTGTGTACAATATGTATACAGGTAACAATCGAAGAATGCTCAGAACAACAAATACAACAGTATATGGAAAAGATATGAAAATGATGCACAAATGAAGTACAAATTTGTCAGATTATTACGATCGACACAAATCAAAAGTCACCAAATCATCAAAATGCCGAGAAAGAAATCGCACCATCTTTTCATTTCTCAGCCAACCAACTAGCTTTATACCCTACAACACTTGTGGTACGAACATGTGTTAAGTTTGACCGGATGCATGCAATGCTTAGAAGGACTTGAGATAGACCCAACTTTTATTATACCGAACTGACCTAAGCTCATCGCCCCGGCTGTCCGTCTGTCCGTTTCATTAGCTTGTTTTCTTGTGTTCAACGTGCAGGTCGCAATTCAAAACAATTCGGATCGGAACACTTTTTCGACCACTTTTCATGCAACGATTAGTTTTGAAAAGTCGTTATAAGCGAAGAAGTGTTGGGTATTTAATGGTGGGCGGAGGACCACTGTAATGCCTTAACTTGTTTTTATCTTTATGCCATTAAAGTCAACTTTCCGCCTCCGGTCGTCTTTCTCATTTCACGCATTTTTTTGACTTGCTGACGTCAACATTAAACTCTCGACTTTACAGTGTAAGTTTGAAAGCAGACCACAGATTCATCGAAGTTAGAAAATGTACGAGTAAGAAGGGCTGCAAAAAATTCCTTCAGTGCGATTGACTTTTATTTATCGTGCAATATATTAAAGAGCTATGTTCGATTTAGGCAAAGATTGGCATGCAATGTTTTACGAAAGATACCTGTTCAAAGAGGTAACAAACATGCACACAGACATTTAAGACATAAAACGAACGCAGACATATTAGTTGGAGTTAGCCATCGTTCAAGCAACCCCCAGTTAACTTCGCATTCCACGAATGAAACCACAAATGACGCCAACTGTATTCTCCAGTAACATTAGCTGGCCATAGTAATATTGATGCGTAGTTTTTGTCAGAACATCTCAAAAATGGCGAACATCGCCTAATACATATTTACATATGTATATAAATTCGATTATATGTAACATTAAAAGGTTTGGATGACAGTTAAATGAACTTATTGCTAGGAAAGCAAATTTTGATTAAATTGCGACAACAAAGTGTTTTCTTGTTTCGAATATTAAATGCTTGTTCATATGATATCAAAGAATAAATAAATGCGTGCTTTACTCACTTCTAATTAAACTTATTTGTGCGATATAATTAAGTAAGTAATTGGGCAAACTTGGGCAAATCCAACGCGTCGATTAACTAAAATATAAACAATTTCGTAAAGATAATTACTTTTTAGATTAAAAGCGTGAAACGGGCATTTCACACATCACTGCTTTTTTGTGCTACTGCTCTTTCTTTTGGCTCATTAGGCCGATTTTTCATATTGATCTACGGAATCTAAGTGAAAATAGAGCAATTACGTTACTACTAATAAATAACAAGCGAGAAATTGTGAAAAGCTATGTAATAATATTTTCATCATAAAATACTAAAATCTTATACCATATCGGAGTTTATTTTCTGTAAAAACAGAAAGAAGGAGATGTGTTTGAGAAATGCTTGCATCCCGCATTTATCTAATATTTTATTATTAGTTCTTACCGACTTTTGCTGGGGAATATTGAAGTCGGCGAATTTTTTTCTTTCATACAACAAGCCATTCGTTGAGCACAAAGTACGCGGGCAGATATCAGACGAACAGAAGAGCTGGCTTGTAGGCTGGTAGGTTGGCAAACGAGCGGACTGAGACGAGATGGTCTGGGAGGCAGATGGGCCGACAGGCAGACGTGCAGACGAGGAGATGAGTAGACGGACGAATGGACAAACAGACTGAAGCGTGCAGAGGTACAGATGGGCAAGCGGATAAGTAAACGGGTAAATTGGAAGGCAAGCGTACATCAAGTCGTTCTTGGTGATGTATACACCCGCACAAATTCCTACTAGAAGTCATTCAAGTCGCTCCAAAAATCGATTGTTAAACGTAAATGATTCAAACGTTACCGTTTAAGAGAAAAAGAAAATTTGCAAACATATCTACATTAGTAGGTAAAGTTAGCGCTGAATATGAAATTCTCTGATTTGTTAGACCACAAAAAACTTAAATACGAAAAAGCCAAAGGCTTGGTGAAATGAAAATTCGTAAAATGAAAATTCGATAAATTACTCTTTTTACTGTAGCAACTTATCATAGGTAGTGGGTTACATCTGCCTCAAAAAAAAGAGCTCACCACTCTCCTCCAATAATTCTCTAATACTCCAATTAATTTTGTAATTGATTTATGACTTGGCTGCAAGGACTTCTTATGGAAATGTAGAGTAAAGCTAAAGTACTTTCTTTTATTACAATAAAAAATATCCATCAATTCGTTATAAGAACAACTGCGAGCATTGATAAACTGCAGACAAGACAAGAATCATTCCAATGAAAATTAAGTGTAATATGGAGTTAAACTCTTGAATGCACGCTTGTGAACTTTCAACATATTATATGCTACTCTTTCCATTACACGTATTAAATGGGACCAGTCCGTGCATTTTTCTATAAAAATATTAAGTTACGAACGTGTCCCTTGTGCACTCTTTAAATCTCGTTTGTAGTGCACATAATTGAGCGTCAAATGCTTATACTGAAAGCAGTCCAAATCCAAAGCGAATCGGCCAATTGACTCATTTTCCCAAAGTTGTAGGGTCGAAGCATGTGATGGCACGCATTCAATCATGCCCTACACTACTTTTTCACCTTTTTTCATAATAAAATACCCAACATTACGCATCCTTTCCTTGTAAAAACATACGTTCTGTCCGTGTGGGAGACGCACTTTTATGGAAGAGACGCTTAAATCTAAACTGACGTAGCCCAAACTTGCCAAACCTAATTTCGCTGTCAAAGACCTACTATTCACCTGTATGCGTCATAAAGCATGAAGGCTTATTTTTCATGGAAGCTTCTATAATGACTCGAGTTCTAACCATATTTGCATAACATAAGTTTTGACACTGTTAATTTTCATGTGCAGTTACTATTATGAAGGAATGTTCGTCATGAAATATGAAAAATAAGATCTTTTTGCCGTATAAAAGGTTACTTCCCAACGGGACGGTTATATGGAAGAGGGTCAAAAAGAAATTGAAACATTTCGACGAACCAAGCCTTTCATATCAATTTAACGCGCCGAAATACTATTATTCTGCGATTTTGGACGAGACAATTTAGAAATTGCACATTCTTTCCATATATCGACTTTTTCAAAATGAAATCTTCAAAACTAATCAATTCTTCTTTAGTAGGCTTCGCCGGAAGGCCAAAACACGCCAGTGTACCAGATTTCCTCGAAATATGTAAAAAATTGCAAAGTGAGTATTGAGCACAAGAATACATAGAGAAAAAATGGAAGGACATACAGACAGATAGACAAGTTTAAAATAATTTTTTACTTATTTATTCGTATATTTAAAAACCCAACTAAAGCTAAATCAAATTTAAAGCTAGAATTAGGATCAATGATAAGCCAAAAAGTCCAAGCAATTCGCAATATAACCTCGAATCGATCGATATAATAAAATGTAAATCTGTCTTAAGTGCTTCTGGATATTGCATACCTCCGCATGAACTTAATATACCACAAACGGAATAGTATATGGGTATAATATAAGGCAATAGTAGTCGATATTTTGAGTGTAGGTAGTGGGCATCTTCTCTTCGCCCAAGGTGAATAAAGCTTGTTCACTTGTACATTGTTTAAGAGTTACATAAAACCGTATAGCCCAAGGGTCTAGAATAACGGTATCGAAATTGTCTAATACGCGCTGATTTATTATACACACACCGTGAATTTTTATCATATGCAAGCTTGCGCAAAAGGGGGACATTTTCCTGTCATATAAAGTTTTTATCAATCGCCTAAATTCGCATGAACATAGGCATAAACATTTGAAATTGATGGTATATAAAACAGAAGGAAGCGCAAATGTCATCCGCCGAAGAGATAGGCAATGCTCATATATAAAATACAAACCAATAAAGGAAACAGCTCTTTACACATCACTTGGTTCCTTATAGCAAACTTCAACGGAGCCCTTACCTCCTTTATCATCTTATCGTATCACAAGCATTAGCCAGAATAAACAAAATCGTTGACATTAAAGCCTACGAACGACATTCATATGGGAGCCATCTAAACAACGATTTATGTTAATATGTATGTAACTACATACGTACATGCATATCCAAGTTTGACTACATCTACTGTACGTAATTCGATGAATTTGTGTGGGTAGACAGGGAGAGAGAGCGAGAGAGAGAGAGAGAGAGAGAGAGAGAGTACAGGATAATAATATTTTATTTTCCGTTGAAGCGAAAATAGACTCCTTTCGTATAAGAACCGACCGTACGTAAAAGCATAGACTGAAATGGTAACTGTGATCCTGGCCAATAGACATTTTATACACAAAAATGTGCTTAAATATCCATTTTTCTATGTTTGTATGTATTTTTTTCTTTTTCTTTTTTTTTTTTGTATTTTATGTACATTGCTCTCTGCCTTCTACCTACCTGCCTTTCGCTCTTCAACCAGCACAGCTGTCAAGCTTATTGATGCCTGCTGCCAAGGATACAAACACCTTTTATCGTAAGCGTGTTTTTAAAATAAAGATCCATTTTTAGTGTTTGCCTTTACCAAATGACTAAATATAATCGGTTCATTTCATAAGCTAAACACACGTATCCAAATCTAAACGAATCGTATATGAGAATGAGTTTTGATTCTTCTTTTTTCGCTCTTAATGAGAACATATTATGTAATTCTTTGTTTGTTTTTTTTTTGTTGTTGTTGTCCTAATTTTTGCAAAAATAGCTTCAAAAGAAAGTGTAACGCCTGCACAAAAAGGTTATAATAGAATTAGCGAAAATTTTTATTACAATAGATTGTACTCAATACGATGGTCCGATAAATAATGGTTACTCTTGTTGATACATTTTCGTAATCGTTATTTTCTTTTGATCACTAAACAAGATTTGAATGATTGTTTACCTTCTTCTACGCCCATTTGGCTTTATATCGCAGTAAATTACGAATATATTATATATGCAAAGTATTTGCGAATAGGTTTTTCGTTTATCCAAATGCCAATTTTTTATACACCCACACGTACACACGCACACTTATAAAAATCTATTGAATTCTTTCCATCATTCTCCCAGTATACATATTCTCTGGTGTATTTTTGTATTTATATATATATATATATATATATATGTGTGTGTGTATGTGTGTGCATAAGCACATACGTACGCATCTGTCGAAACCAACGAAACGGTTATATACGTATAAACAAAAATGAATGAATAAAGACATGTTGTTGTCGTTGTTGTTGTTGCAACGAATAATGGGGAGCAGCAGATGTAAGGTGAAATTGAAGTTTGAGCGATAAGTGAGAATGGTTGTGTAAGCGAAAGTCCACCCTACCCCATCTATTCCATAATATAAGCTATTTTAAATGGTTTTTGTTGTTCAAATTCGGAAAGAATGTGATTCTAAATCCAGACGCTTGAAGGAAGCCAAAGATAACATTTTCGCACAATTCTCTGTTGTCATTTTGTCTTTTCATGCATATTCGTATCCATATATCCAAGCAAGTACGTATGTGTACGGATTGATGTGTTTCACTTTTTCATCTGAACTTTTTTTTTTTTTTTGAACGAATCACCAGCAGAATATATTAATTTTGTCATTTTATTTGTAACGCTTATGGATTCGTTTTGTTTCCTTTTCTGTTTTAAATAAATGACAGTAAAAGAGGTAAAACACAAACACAAGCACAATTCCTTAGAGAAATATAAGAATAACTGTTCTGTGGACACGAAAACATTGACTTCGAGGCTTATGTATAAGCTTTTAAGAAATTATTTCGGGTATGATTATCAACAGCAGTAACTTATTACCCTTAAATTCCCACAATTTAAGATAAACTTGCGAAAATTTGCGTAATTATTTTAAGCGGAAGTGTGCGGGTAAGGCCGCGACGAAAAACCTCTTTAATAAATATTTTGACTAAATTCTCGGGTCCGGGCTAGTAAAATGAATTGTAGGTTGTTGGTGGGAGCAAATTAGCGGACATGCATTTGTTGGCGAATTCTATAGGTTTTTAAGTCAGTTCTGTAGAATGGGATTTAAGTGTCAGGCTTGTAGATGAGTTTATACAATTTGATGAACTTACACAAAAATACAGATAGTCGCACCGGCATGTCTATTTATTCATTTAATTTCTTCTCCACATCCCTAGTGGCAAGGGATATAATTACTTTGTGTGCGTGTATATGTGTATCCAGAAAAAGTTAAGATTGAGTGTCGATCGATTCAAGATTATACACATAATTGTTTTGGGCTTGTCAGTCTGTTTGTCTGTCTGTCCGTGTAATGCCTACCCTTGCACTATTGCATTCAACCTAAAGCTAGATATTTTTCAAAAGTTTTGATGAAATTTACAACACTAACATGTTTGAATCTTGCTAAAGAAAGATTGGATCGGACCCTTTGCGTTGAAGCAGTCGTTATATGATAAAAATTTGCAAATTTCGAAATTTCTCGACAAGTACCGCTGAGTTATGGCATTTAGGCATATGAGAGGGATATGAAAAATTTGGATCGTCTCAGCCATTTTTTATACATCCTCTCAGAAAGGCGTTCCTAAGGCGTTCCTTTTTATAGTGAAAGTGTCCAGCTTGCAATACTTTGTGAGCAAAGTTTGTCCATAATAGCAATCCAATCTAGAAATTAACTCTAGCAAATTTGAACCCCTTATGTGTGTTTTCCGGACTTCATCCTGTATAAGGATATTCATTGGGAAGCGAGCCTTTATATGGTAACAATGTTTTATTTTGAACAATATTAAGATCTTTAACAGAGAGATTAATTTTACTAAATTTGGACCACGTCAGTCTGTGTATCCCATATAACTCCAGTCGGTATAAGTCAGCGAAGTTTGATTTAGCATAATAAGATTTTTGACAGAAAAATTAGTTTTTGTAAATTTTAGTCTCGTAAGCTCGTAAGTGAGCTCCTACCATACAAAAGTTCCTATATATTAAGGTTCACTATTGTCGAAATGGTTGTGGGCATGTATTTGTGTACGAACAACGGAGAAACCCAATGTATTATACTCCCTCCAACTTGTTTGGAATCAAGTTTTTGTTTTGCTATTGAAATTGGTTTACAACCCAACACCACTTCGCTTAATGCAATTATTTGTATAATGACTTTTCGAAATAAGATTTTGTATGGGCAGGGGCGAAAACGTCGTCCTATCCGAACCATTCTCATCAAAATTCCAAATTCATCAAAAATTCTTAAACATGGGGACCTGTAGGTTAAACACAAGGAAACACGGTGGGCGGACGGACAGACATGCTTAAATTTCGGAAACACGTTTTAAATCGATTGGTGTAATTAGAGGTGGGTCTATCTCAAGGCCTTCTATGTACATTCACAAAAACTTAACACACCCTTGTAACACAATTAATGTAGAGTACAACAAGAATATTGATATTAATATGATTATAAAACGTATCTGTTGAAACTATATGTACGTGATTCCAGTTTAAATTATTTAAATTTTAATTTCAATGATATCATCCGTCAACTGGTTTGGTAGAATATATGGAGTTGTAATTGCTGTCATCTATATATGAAATTGGCCATAAACATTTCAAAAACGACTTCAAATTTTGGAGAAAATCATTATAAATGTTAAGGGTTTTGAGGATTTAATATAACTTCTACTCGCTCTTTCCAATTGAATGCGAATCATGGTTGTTCTTGAAGTAATTCTTACTGAGCTTCTTTCTTTGAATCGTGAGAATGACCGGAGCAGAAATGATTGGAAAATGTTGCAATCGGAATAACGCATTCAATAGATATTAACGTCTTAGTAGTTATTGAGTAACTAATCGATTAAAGACAACGCTATTGAGTAATAAAATAATGAGGTAATGGTGTAAGTATCTATTAAATAATTTCTATACCGTATAGAAGGGTAATAGGCAATGGGTAAATAATACCTAAGAAAAATGGTTAATGGATGGTAAAAAGCATTTTTTTTTTTATTAAATGCGAAAGTTGGAACAGATAGAAAGGGTTGATTTTTATATCATATTTATATCGTCTAAGCCTCAAGATCTTTTATTTTCTAAATCTCTACATTTCCGAAAAATGTTCAAAATTAATGGAACACTTTGCAGAAGGCTTGCAGAACAAAACCTATTGAAATGAACTTAACTCTTCCGACCTCCTCTTCTGGAAGGAAAATTATTGAAGATAGAAGAGCATTTACGTATCATTTGTTATTTCTTACGTGTACGAGAATTAATTTGATTCGTGTTTACGAGAATAATACTTTTAATGATTCAATTAAATTATTTTATTTATATTATTCCATGCTTGTATTGAACTTTAGTTTGCAGTTTAATAGATACAAGGGCACACGCCCTTAGGCTTTTTAATGCTAGTGCTTAAACTTTGTGACCAAAAAAGAAAAAAGAAAAAAAATCATTTTCAATTCAGTTTAATTAAGGATTTTAACTTTTAATTTAATGTTCTCACGCTTAAATATATATATATATATATATATATATATATGTATATATATATATGAAAATATTGTAACGTTAGCACTCCCATGCATACCAACAGCCATCACAAGATGGTCGGTCGTATATCCTATACACTCGCACATGCAAAAACCTCCACACATATATATATATATATATATATATATATATATATATATATATATAGTTCTCCATTTTAATGACGCTTTTCATCATCGTATGTGAAAAATTTTCTACAGTATTGAGTGGTACATGCCCACGTATGTACACACAGAAGCATTTATTTAAACATACATATATACATATATATATATATACATATATGTATATATATATTGACGGATATATGGACGGTAAAGCATTTGTATGTAGACTGTTACGGTATTAACCACCTTTAACCATTCTAGTGATAATATATCTCCACACAAACATGAATATTTAGTTTGAAAACTTTTCTTTTATATGTACATACATATAAGTGCATGTATGTGTTTGTATATTTCCCATATGAGTAACCCACATGTCAGTAAGTGTTACATGCAGGTCTCTATAAATTCACCACCACCGACTCATCCCACACATTACTCACCCCTAGGAGACCCTCTCTAAACTGTACTCTCGTATATATCACTTAATGCTACTGTACTGTCAATAGAATGTAGAATGTCCTCGTCGTCCATACACCAACCATTGCTATTTAACAACAACCATGCCAGCCATGTTGAAATTTTAATTCCTCACCCACCCAACAATTCGTTTCACTGTTCACTGTTCACTGTTCGCTTGTTGTTGAATTCATGTTCGAATGTGCGCGGTGAGCCACGAAATGAAAAAAGCAAAGAAGGGTAAGTAAACTGGAACTGACAGGCTTCGTTAGAAAGTTCATGAATGTTCACATATGCAAGTACGTGTGAGTGTATTTATGTACGTTTGCATATCGCTAGGTATTCACATATGGAAATGGCAGCATAGAGAAGATTTTTGCTTATACTTAGAATGGATGGATGGTAAATGAATGTTTAAGGTTGACGATGCTTCGGGAGGTGAGTAGTAACCAAGTATTACCAGCTTCTGTAATATGTATATTTGAATGAATGTACATGCTTATATCTATATATATATATATATATATATATATATATATATATATATATATGTATGTGTGTATATGTGTATGCATTTATGTGGTTTTCTTGCATGTACTATATTCCAGTGCGGTTTTCATAGATTCGTTTAGAACAAAGAGGCAATATTAAATGCTCTTCAGTGAAACGAATCGCAACGTAACGGGAAAGGGTTTGACTTTCTGCTGGTTGACAAATGATTGAATATACTCTTAAAAGCATGTATCCACATCTACACAGATCTATATATTTACTTGTGGGAGCACGTACATATATGTGGATATGTTCACATGTAGTTTGATATAAAAAAAAAAAAAAATTATATAAAATTGTGAGCCAGACATTTATACGTTGTATGTATCTATTGTCAATGCTATGTATAGCAAGAAACCGTATTATCGTTAGCTAACACCGGCTCCCGATTGCGTAATATCAAAACTATAATACAAAGCTACACATACTATTAGCTTAACAATATTCGACATGCTTCGTTAGTTAACTTAAAAAACCTTTGTTAACGGGACATTTTCATCTTAAACAAAATTTTCCGATTAAAACTTAGAAATGAAAAATTTCCGCTAAAGCGTCAGTGCAATCTTTACTCTTAGCGTAATTCTACTTCTTCATTTAAGACACGCAGAAAACAACTGAAACAAAAGTTTCTTTATTCTTTATAATAATTACTTTATAAATAAAGAATTATTTATTCATATATATATATATATATGCATGCATATAACTAGTTATGTATTTATTTTTATTACCATATTAATATTTCACTCCATAGCTAATCATTGATGCGTCGCAAACGTATCATATAAAACAATATGTCTTCGTCTAGAGATGGTTTCTATAATAAAATAAATGTTTATGTTCGTTCGTGTTCGTGTAAAGGAAAACTTACACTCTACCCCTTCAAATAACCCATTTTACTCTCTATTAAGTTTAAAGAGGAGAACTAACAATTAAACCTTTCGACTTAACCCCCATTGGCACAAATAAAAATATGCAAAAAATTTTACTATTCTCTCAATGTTCAACACTTGTTCACATTAGGTTAGCAACTTTAATTTCATTCGAAAATTTTTGCAAAATAGCCGTAAGATAAAATTTATTTAATCTTATAAATAACAAAGTGCTTTGAAAAGCAACAATGACTTCATAAGATTTCCATTCAAAATTTTCCAGATAAAATATTATACATCCATGTATATATATATATATCTATAGGTGCTGAAGTCTGGGTCAAATATTTACGATGGATGCATGAAAACTCCTTAGTCTTTTACTTTCTCTTTTTTACTATCTTTTACTTTTTAACTAATGATTACAGATCAGTTTTCGGTTTCGCATTATCGCGGGGAAAGACGACGCTTTTCCCAGTGATCAATTCAGAAGACTTCACCTTAATTGCGTCCTTTGATCATCATAATTGTTAACGTTAAACAATAAAATCAATTCCTGGACAACGGATGGAGCAGCTCGCGATGCACGATTGCCTTTTAATCCCACCAAACACGACGCATTCGATTATATGATCTCAATAATATGGGACTTGTTGCCATTTGTGTAGCGTTATTCGCCTTGAACCGCGGACTTTTCTACGAAAAATTGCCACAAGTCGCCCGCTATAAGTATCTTCAAAAAAGTGCTCGATTTCCTTTCGTTATAGTAAAGATTCTCAGACGGATAATCGTTCTATTAAATTTTTTACCGCGTGTCTTGAACATCGAAATTTGCAGAGCGGAAACGAGCAAATCATCTGCGTTATGCCGATCTTGGAAAAGCGTCTTTACCACAGTGCTAAGTGTCATTGTCAAGTGCCATTGCCTTAGTCGAAGTGCTAATGTAAAATGTAAGAAATTTTTTTATTTTTAATTTTAAGAAAAATGTCTTCAACGTTTTCCTTAACTCGACGTTGTCCTGACAATGATGATAGTCACCTAAAGATTGCCTTCGTAGTGTTCATAAAGCAATGATTAACCAATCATTTGATCACCGCTTTAGCACAATATTATCATTTTTAAGCTTGATTACTACCTTTTCTCTGTTATGAATTTCAAAACAAAAATTCAAATTTTATGTTACCAGAAAAACGCAAGTTAACGCAAAAAACCAAGAAACGAGTTTTTCGTTCCATTTTTCCAAACCTTTTCTTATCCACCGTATCAATTTACATCGAGAGAAAGAGTGTTCAATAAATCACGATTCTACGTTTTATCGGTAAATAATATCACGGGAACGAACTTTGATTGCCAGATTAACTGAATATCGTTCATTACGAAAAACGAAGCAACGAAATGTCAATTATAGGTTTACGAAATTACTGGATGAGGGTTACAGCGAAGACGAAAGATTGGGAAAAGATTCACGTTTATTGATGCATTTTTTAATGGCATGCCTAAATTGACTCCAACCTCTTTGGTTAATGAATAACATACGCATTTTACGACTTCTCCGATTCGGATTACTATGCATTAAAAGCAGTCCTACGTAGACCCAGTGATGGGTATAAATGTTAAAGGTAAGTATTATGAAAAGCTAGAGGCGAAGCTTTCTTCACTTTGAAACGTACCATACCTTACATGCTTGTCAACGCAAAGCATTTTCCTAACAATTTGCGTTCTGGTTATCCTGTCATGGCTATTCTTGCACTGTACTTACATATGACTATGGTACTGCAAGCATACATACATTCTCACACATTTCTGGGTTTGAAGTGCTTCCTCACTGTAAAAAGTGATTTCACTTATATAAAACATTGTCCATAGGAAACCACTGCGTTTTCCATCTTGAAACAATGCCTAGCAAATGTAGCGGGAGCGGTAGGAGCTAGATTGCACCTAACCGCTGCTACTGCTTCTTCAACAGGTTATGCGATACATACGCTGTTCACTTACTTATGCACTTTGAACAATGTAGCACTTGTTCTCAATTTGAACGCGAAAAGCGCTATTTCCCGCAAACAATATGTGTTACAAGCGATATGGAAGATATTAAACGTTTATATGATCCATCCATCTAATCGCAGATAGTATTTATCTTATTTTCGCCGATAATACAGAAAACTTTTTAAATGTTTGTAACCAACCAGGAATATTCATTCATTAAAATATATTCTAATTTATTGGTTACACTTAGCCAAAGAAGTGTGAGAGATATCGGAGTCTATTTAGCTACAATCTATGTGTTCATGGCTGCTTCTATCTGCAACGGAGCAGTGCATTCTATTTTACATAAAACGAGCGCATTCTTCTTCTTACAGTCGTGGCGTAATTTGAGAATGAAATTTTTAAAAGCTATCCAGAAAGATTATGTGTATCAAGCATATGTGTGTTTGTAGCAATTCATGTTGCAATACGTATCAATTCTGATTGTTTGTTGAAATTTGAAATTATCTCTCGTTCTTCCTTTACTCTAAAAACTTGCACAGATTTTGTGTAAGTTGTGTAAGGCTGACGTATGGTGTAACGGTTAGGACGTCAGGGACATGCACTGAGAGCCCAAGTTCGTCCCCTGGTATGATAGCATCATACCACTTACTATCTTCGTGTAAACTTAAGTAAGTTAGATCGTACCAAATATGAAAAGCTTTTCAAACCACCCTTCGGTGAGAGATATATTCACTTTGTGAAAACATTTGCAACGGCCAGAAGGGGCTTCATGCACCTCATTAGGTATATATATTCTTGATCAGGATCAAATTCTGAATCAATTTTAGTACATCCGTTCGTCCGTTGTGTAACGTCTGTTGTAAAAATTCTCCTGGCCGTAAAACTGAAGCTGTCGACTTCAAGTTTGGTAGGAACTTTGGAAGTTCTTACACGCAGGTAAGTATTGAAAATGAGCCAAATCGGTCAGAAGACATGCCCAAAAATGAAATTAGAAAAAATCACTCGCGCCCATCCAATATTGTAGAGTACGAAAATATAGTCCTTTTTTTCTTTTTTTTAGTCGCTGACGGGTATAAAAGATTCGGTCAGTATCGAAAACAATTTTCTTACTTGCATTACTTTTGGAATTTATTAACTAAAATATTATGAAAACAAGACATTGAATGTAAAGTATATCAGTCTAACCGAAATAGGATTTCTATTTAGGTTATTTAAGCATTTCGTCCAATTATGTCCTTCAACGAACTATTTAGTTAAATATATGAGGAAACACAGCAACTCCTAGCAGATATAGTATTAAGGAGCCTTACTTTGTATTGCGCTAAACATAGTGAGCACGCCACCTTTGCTGCTAATCGGATCCATTAATACGAGTTGTATAGAAACTTAAATATAACTCGCTTGCATTTTTTATGCGTCAGATGTAAACTGATGTCATACTTTAAGCATAAAGCTCACCTACATTTTTCCAAACACCGTAAATGAAATCTTCGCGGAACGACTACGCTTCAGTTGTGAATGAAAATTTATTTTAGAATATCCCGACTATTTGAAGATTAGTTTGTAAGAACACATCAGGCTGTGAGTTTATCATCAATTTAAGTTTTCTGCCATACGACGCTCAAGCTTAGGTCCCTAGGTCTTATCTTTTAGGACTTCAAGTCTTATCTAAACTGTATAGCGATGTAAGTTCGGTCATTTTCCATTCCATTCATTTCGTCCATTCCATTTCATCGCCACGTAACTCTCTCTGTACATATTAGTTGCCAATAATAGAGTTGGCATTAAAAACACAACGTTACCATGCGGTATTTTTTACCTGAGGTAAACCTGTAGCTTATAAAGAGGAGAAGAAGTGAGCTCATCTTAATTCAAGAAAATCGATTTATTTTCTCCTCAAAAAATACTCAGAAGCTTTCGACGTAAAAGTTCTTTAGTGTGTTAAAGTCTCAGATTGGGTTCAATAGATGCTAAGCCGTTAATAATCAAATTAAGTTATAATAATAACAGCATCCGTTTTGGTTTCCTTATAATCGGGATTAGCTCGTGAACAAGTCCTTAACGGAAAATTAAGTCAAAAGCTGTCCATGAATCAACTTATCTAGACTTTCGATGACCAAGTCATGCACATGTGAACTTGGCGAACCTGAAATAGAAATTCGCGTCAAGTTTTTTATAATAAATGCTCAAACTTGTCACTTAAGGCTTTCCAGTAATCTTAAAAGTTCTACCATAGATTCTTCATAGACGATTATTCTTATATTCTAGTCTTACGTAGGCAATCTGCACCGCGAGCTGAAAGGTCAATTCAGCAAATCAATCAACTCGACACTTCCCGACACCCGACATTTCGTTTTTTGAAAAAACCGAACTTTCCGTAATTCATATAATAATTATTTATTTATCGCACATCCTCCAAGGAATGAGCGAAATCAAGGCCCAACGCTAAACTATTTTTCGTGGCGGCTAAGCCAAGCTCCTTTGTCACGGATAAATTTTTGAGCATTCCACAATTAACATGGAGATGGCGGGCATGATGGATGGCCCCTTTACTGTATGATGTCTTTGAGCGTAACAAACGAGGCAATGAAGTCACGTAACAAACTGAACCCATTGCGGGAATACGCTGCCAACTCCTAAAGCTAATTTCCACCCTAAAGCTAATTTCATCTTCAGCCTGTCCTTGTACTCTGTAATACACATTTGAAGCTCAAAAATAGATGTCTGAGAAATCAGATTCGCCCAGGGGCTCTACAAAGTGCACATAAAACTCTACTTTACCTAACACTTCAGATTGCATAAAGCAGATAAAGCAATATTTTTTGATCAGCGTGAAGTTCTGTGCTACATACATGCAGCATTTAAGAAGGAAATCTAACATTTCAGAGTCTTCATAATGCCTGTCAAGACTTTTGTTCGTTTTCGTACGCGTTTTATCATTGTTACGGTTCAAGATTGGTTCTATTGCCAACTGATAAAATTTGTTTTGAGAGCGTTCTAGCTTGCTCTCCCGTCAGATATCTCACTTCTTAATAAACCTAATTAGGAGATGATCCTTTGAAATCGTAATTGTGATTTCAAAGTATGGATGAACGATAGGCGCAAATAGGAAATAAGGCTGTCAAAAAACATTCATCTCCAAACAAAGCGGGAAAACTGCGGACATGCAAACCTGATAAACTAAGAAGCGGGCGAAAACATTATCATTACACCTCTTAAATGGTAAGTACTAGAAATCGAAGCAGGGTCTTCATTCAGTGTATACGCCTAGCGTCCTAACCGCTACATTATACGGCATCCAATTCGCACCTCTCTAAACTCTGCTCAATCCTTTTCAGTACAAGAAGAAATAAAAAAGAAAAGAGTTTTCAAATTTGAACGAAAAACTGAAACTGATACGTGCTGTAACATGAATTGGACCAGAAAAAGCCATTTAAAGCAGGTAGTCTTTATGTATAACTCGTAACAGTAGGGTCCTCAAATTATGCAATGAATATAAGAGAGGAAAATATGTTCGCGTTATGTAAATGTGGAATGCACTGTAAATAAGTTGCGAAGCCACAACCTCAAAGTGGCATGATATTCTGTTGCATACTTCTCTGACTAAATACATAGATAAATTAGAAGGCACTTTCATGCATGTTCCTATCCTGACTAAATACATAGATAAATTGGAAGATACTTTCATGCATGTTCCTATCGATTGCAAGCATTTAAGCATTTGTTTAACGCATACGTTACCTATGGGTATACAAAGAATACTATCTGCAACTAGACAGGCGCACTGATTGCATGATCCTTTTGATGTTTTCCATTTCACTTATGACACGCCTAAAGCTATGATCAGTATAAGTCTTTGGGCCCAAAAAGCTATGTCTGCTCGAGGTCGAAAAGGTGGTGCTTTTTTCCAAATCGTCCAGGTTGCCGTAGAAAATTGATGCTGAGCACACCCAATTTTGGCTGAATTGTGTAGATTAGACTCAAAGGCGCATGTTTTAGAACAACGCGTTAAAATGAATTTTCTAAAGGATTTTGAACTGAATTAGCTTTCTACTTTTTGGAATTTGGAACGCAAGAATTATGAAAGCTATCCCGATTTATACATTTACTTATTCATTGTTAGCAAGAATTTTTATGTCTTTTCTTTCGGTCCAAGAGGTATGTACGCATATGCATGTGGCATTTATGAAAAGAAATCTGAAGTCACATAGACACAGCTTAATTAACCCAATATATTGCGCTAATCGAGTCCTCAAAAGTTGCCTTGTACAGCTTGAAACAGTTTCGTTTAGAATTTTGCAAGACAAATATCCGCAAGGATTATAAAAATCCTTCGGACTAATACATTTACACTATCATTGTTGGGAGGAAATTCTATAGCTCTCATACATATATATTATTATATATACTTGATGTAAGGACATTCCAACATCCAACATTTGTCTTAAGAAGAAGGTAGGTAGCATTTGTTATTTGAAGAATCGAGAGAAGGGGTTTTGTCGCCTACAAATACAACATAACGGGCAAGGACGCAAATACGAATGGAAAAGCGCTGTTTAGGATGCCCATGCCGTTATCTCCGTCCAATGCTTTTAAAAGATTACAACGATTACAGGTGTATATTCTTCAGTGGCATTGAACTGCTTGAATAACATTATGGTGAAATATTATTAGCGATAGGAACGAGAATTTTTTAACAGAAATTTATGTCTGGCACTAATATATTAAGATAAGAGTTTTATATATATATATATATATATATGTATACATGTATAGACACATATAAATAAATGCAATATATATATATGTATATACATATTTAAGTAAATGCCCATACACATAGGCATAATCATTCATTTACGTGATGCATCTTGTAAAATAACGTCAGTAACTCTATCCATTTTATGAGAGTATCTCTCAATACGACGCTAGTGGCAAATGTTATTGCTGTTGCTACCCTTTTCGTCATCAAAATGCAACGCACACAAGGATAAATATCCTATATATGCATACATTTTATGTTTTTTCTACTTGTTTAAACGCAATAGGACATCAAGGATAAATAAAGGGTGACACATCGTTTTGGTATGTAAATCAACTTTCATTGTTTGGAAAAATTGAAAACACGAAAACACATTTGAATGCTTACAACAATAGCAACAACAACAACAACAACAACAACAACAACGAAGAATGCAGAAGCAAAAAAAAACTTATAATCAAAATAATAAATTATCAAACCGTAAAGTACGAATAAGTCTTCATGTATATAAATATGAGTGCGCGACGGACATACACATACAAACTTAAGCATAGATGTGGGTAACCTTAACGGTATGGAAGGGTGTTTTTTTGAATGTGAAAGAAAAAAAAATTATCGAAATTACCCTCAAATATTAGCATGTCAATATTCAGATTGAATATAAAAAAAAAAGGATATGAGGAAGAAGAATAAGAAGAAGAAATAAAATTCGACATTCTGTTACACGCTGTATAATCACGGTCATACACAACTACATTCACATACCAAAGGGGTACGTACATGCATAAGCGAAATATCGCGCAGATAGTTAATGGCAATTCGATACAGAATATTCGCGCAAAATATTTATTACACAACCATCAAGAAAAAAATAAAAAATAAAAAATAAAAAAAGTAACACAAACGAACCGAAAGGCAATATTCGCCTCAAAGTGAATCTTATATACCCATCCAGCCTTTACGACATTGTATTTTAAAAATCGTTTATTGTATTGATATAAGTGAAATGACCCGTCACGAAATACATGCATAACGGAATAGTCTCTGCGTTTATTCAAAGCATATTTCGACGAGTTACAAACGCAACGTTAAACTTAATCAACCCAATTAATTTTGTTTTCATGCGAAACAAAAAAGAAAAAAAAAAAAATGCAAGAGATATGAGATGTCAAAGGATGGGTTGAGATGATTTAGGTGAGTTGTCTATGTGTAAAAAAAAAAAAAAATGAAAAAACAAAATAAAATAAAAAATACATAAATTGCAATTTTAACGAAATGGGATAAGAACAACCGAACATTGGATGAATGCATAAATAAGTGAACCGTTCGATGTATAAACATGACACCCAACTGTCAATAGATATTTCGCGGTTGCTTTTCTCTCTTTTTTATTTTTATTTTTATTTTTTTCTCATAATGCTACAGCTTCACTGTGCAGCAGTCAGCCAGCGTCCTCTTATGCTAGTGTAATAGAGTGATGCTAGTTTGCATCTTATATGCGAGTACATATATAGTTATATATATATATATATATAAATATGTGAATGTATTAGCGTATCTACGTTTATTTGATTTATGTCAAATCTTAACGAGCTTCTGCTGGGTGGTAATTTCAATCCTTTTGATGCTATTGTTGTCATGGTTGTTTTTCTATGATATTCAAATGTCATTAGAATGATAAAGGTGTATTTATATGTTCGTGTGTTTGTACGTACGTGTGCGTGTGTGTGCATGTGTGTGTGTGTGTGTGTGTGTGCTTATATATGTATACATGTGTGCATTAACACAGCTCATTGTTATACGTATATGTAGTCTCATGTAGTTGTTGGTGCGGTTGATTGGTTATTGTTGTTTCGAAGAAACTTTGATTGCATTTCTTATCATTAATCACCGGTGATCAATAAATGTCACTAGAGTGAAATTTAAATTTTACACTTATTCATGCATGTCTGCATACGTATCTATCTATCTATCTATCTATCCATCTATTTATCTATCTATCTCTTTACAGAGAGGAACTTGTATTCCCATTATATAGTATATATATATGCTCGTATATATAATATTATTGATTCGGCTCTAACAAAGCACTTCTCCTCGACTGTATTGTTGTCCTAATTGATACAACTTTTCAGATTCTTTTATTCGTTTCAATTACTCTTGAGGTTCTTGAGTCGTAAAAATATAAAAAAAAAAAAAACACGTTTATGAATGCAAAATAATATTTCTGCATTTGTTAATGTGCAAGATCTTCCTCTTTCCAAGCTTTCTCATAACAAGATAGCAACTATTTTGTATGTATGTGAAACACACAAACACATGCTTACGTGCGTAATGCAGCATACAAATCGATATGGAAAAGCAATTATGAGCTACACAGTAGCAGTGGATATAAAGTATTCATGTTGAGTATTGAAAAATCAGAATAGTAAACTAACAAAGTATTTGATTTTCAAATTAGGAATCAGGAAAAAATAATAGATATTCGTAGCATTCGTAAAAATAATTAAAAAGAAATACATACAATTTATTATAGCTTGTCTGTCGTGCATACTGACATGTACACAGGTAAGTAGATAGCCAAGTGAAGACAACGAACAATGTGATGGATAGTAAAGATGAACACTATCTGGTGCATTTTTGATCTTTCCATTCTACCATTAAATGCATTGCCCTCAGACAGGATTGATGTGAGGTTTCCAATTCGGATTCGGAAATTATTCGAATTTTTCTTCAAAACCGTGTTCGTATTGCGGCTTTTTTGTATTTTTAAACCACCCTCTTCGATAGGACTTCATTTTCATCTCAACAGCTTAGTTAATGAGCAAAAGTCCCATTTTTGTGTATGAATGCAATCCACAAGTTATCGACGAAAGGCCTTTACAGTACGTAAAAGTGCTCGTTTAGTCCGGTTTTGAGCTGATGACATTGCAACTATGTCTTTAGAACTGAAAATGCTGATCCTGTTACCGTGAATGGTTAGCGTTAGACATGGACGTTCACAAGACAACGTTTGGTTTCAACAAGACGGGGCTATGTACCACGTAGCATGTCATTCAATCAATTTATTACGTGATGCTTTTAACGACGCAAATAATTCCCAAAAGTGTTTGTCTAAATCACATGGTCACAGCAAGCAACTGTGATTTGTAGAAGCCTTGCTTTATCTCTTGTAACGGTTCTTTGAAATTGCTAGTCTATACCAACGTATACAATATTAAGCACGCTGTTGACAAAGAAAGGCCAGGTTTGTCGCACAAAGTCCTGGTAAATAGCATCCATCTGGTTTTTTCCTCTAAGAGCAACCATTATGGCCTTTTGAATGGTGTTTTATTTAGAGTCTGATTCCATCGAATGCACTTGATGATACCGCCTATCAGTCTATACTGTGTGTTGATGAGGAAATAACTAATGAAGGTTAAGAGAACTAGCGATAAAATTTTAACTAAATAAAAGGTATAACCAAAGGTCTGTGACCAAAAGTCTTCAAACATCGTTGACCGTCAGTTCAATATGCTTTTGTTATTTGATTTCTCAAGTATCGTCCCTACGTTGATAAGATTAAAGTCATCCAAAAGCAATTTCTCCTGCTTGCTTTAACTAAGATTAAGATGGGATGCTAACAGATCATTACCTGCACCTAGTGCATGTGTTCCCAATCGACAAGTAGTATGCCTTTATCGGCTAAGCGTATACTATAGCTGCGATCACGTAAGCTCCACCACACTGAGACTTGTAGCATGTACATAGTTGTCTCAATTCTCATCTACACAGCTAGTCATGCTGCGAATTGTAACAGTTTCTTCTTTTAATGATGCCGTAAGCTTTAAACTTCGCCTGTGGTCACCAGAACGTTAGGTGTGTGAATGTCTCAGACATTAGCTTTTTATTTCAATACCTTTAACCCTAACTCTCTCTCCGATGAAGAATTGGTAGACAGACGGATAGACCGATAATAAAAGAGACGGGGGAAAAGAGTGCTTTAAACTAACCTAGAATTGATCAAGAATACATACGATTGACGGATTCTTTTATCCTTATTTCTGAGTGTTACAAGCAGAATGTCAAATGTACTATGTTTCTTCTCTTCGGTCCCCTTACAGGTTATAAAGAAATTAGATTGTTTATGGAACAGTTACTTCAAAAATGAATATGAAATCTTTGGATTAAACAAAAATATAATCAAACTTGTAGCTTGTTTAGCGTAGTGGTAAAGATGTACTAAATTCGTCGTCTTTTCTTACAAAGTACCAAAGCATAGATTCCACCATCATATTAACCCCTTCCTTTAAGTTTAGCCCAATTTGTATCAATAAATGCTACTTTTTGTTGAATGAGAGCTTAATTCAACGATGGAACGAAACCCTTCGCTAGCTGTCTATCGCGTAGCACTCTCCTACTTCATTGTAAATTTCAGATTTTTTCTTTAGGATACGCGAAACATATTATCCGAATAAACACCTAATCTTCTAAACTATCAAAAATCATTGAGTTTCCAGTCTTCACGTATGGTAATGACACGGTTGTCAATATCGTCAGATCGTAATTTAATAGTGTATTCATAAACTTCTTGTCTTTGAAAGTTTATGTTAAAAACACGATAATTACTCGGCCACACAGTTCCCCATAATCATTTGAAGCAATTTGCAATAGCACGCAAGCAAATCAAATTCGCGGCGCATACCTGAAACATAGATTTCGAATGTACTGCTACTTTTTACGTTTAAACTTTACTAAAAATAAAAATAAACACAATAACAGAGTTGCAATTCAATATTTTCCAATTTTCAGAATTTTAATAACTTGATCTCAAGTCTCGACTGCAGATATCATAAAGTAAAATATGTGTACCTTCTTGTACATGTAATCACGAACACATGCTTTATGTTTTTCACAATAACCATAATACGATGTACACAATGGAACATCTTGGGAACAACTATCGTAAGTTTTATTTAAATTTTCTGTTTTTTGTATTTTAAGAGTTTTCGTTTAATTTTCCACACAAGATTTTTTCAAAATAATGAAATTTGAAAGACAAACAAGCTAAAACAACACACAGAAAGGCTCTTCTCCACTCTGAGATGAATCGAAGATATTCACAGTATCAAGCGAATAAAATATACATCATAGTTGAATCCATATGATTTGTACATAGCACCAACTTTCAACTAAAATCGACCAAAGCCCATTTATTCAAAAAAAAAATTAAAAAAATAAAAATACAATTAATCCACTAATTAGATTTAATCTTATCGCAACATAAGTGGTGCAAGTTTTAATTTATTACAATTTCTACACATAACCGTGCACAACTTTTACTTTATGAGCGAAAGTTATTACGCATTTTATCATAAAACAAGTAAAAACATTATAGTGGATCACGCCCCACTATTGCATACCCTAAACCACCTCAAAGTTACTCATAGAACGACTCTTCAAAGCAATGCGTTGTTGGGTGTGTACTTGAAAAAGTGGTCCGATCCGAATCGCTTTCAATAGTGTTAGCCCTTGGAACATATCGAAAACGGTAGCGCGTAGACTCAACACAAGAGAACGGAATTGACAGATGGACACACGAGATCGATATAATATAATGGCTTAATCTGACTCAAGTCCTTCTGAGTGCTGCATACATCCACACAAACTTAATATACCCTTGCACCACAAGCCGTATGCGATACACTTACTGTATAGAGAGAGTGAATTATTATGAAATTTTCATTTAAATCTTGATGAAAAATGTTCATCCAAACCTTTTTCCACGATGGACTGCTACCTGTGCAATGGTATACGCTTTTAAAAGTTCAAAAAGCTCTTTACATTATTTACTCTAATTAATTATTTGTTCATTATTACTATTCACGTCGCCGTTTCCCGATTCGCGGTCACTACCGTCCTTTTGACAGTTTGTTATATTACCATAGCCATCATATGAATACCATCGTCTATGTAATTCCAACGACAATCTTAGACACAATCCGGAAGCAACGATACCTAATACACTCGCACTCCTTCAGAATTGATATATAAGTCCTCTGGATAGAAATAATCGCCTAGGAAAACGTCATCGTTTAGATGAAGACATCTTTGCGACAATTTGGGCCTATGATGTATAAGTGTTTCAATAATTGAGAAGCGGCCAGAGAAATTAGATAGCCCAATATGGATACGGAGTTGAGCATTAATGTGGCAGTACAGCTATGTGTTCTTTGCTTATATCCAACTAATATAATATTTGTTCATTTGTATTTATGTAAACGTGTCGTGTTCAAGGAGTAAATTTCAAACAAAACTTTTTAAAATTTCATGACAATCCGATCATTAGTTTACTAATTACGGTTTTTTTAGTGGCACTACACACAAAACAATTGAAAAATACAAATTTCGTATGTTAATAAAGTATTGCTTTCTAATGGAAGAAAATGCAATGGACTGACAAATCTCTGGTTTCGCAAACTCAGCAATTGTTCCAGAAAGAAGATACACAAAATCAATTTGGAAGACTGAAAAATGAAGTTGCATGAGGGAAGAGACACCCCCATGCAACGGAAGGTAGTGTATGTACTATTTTGCATGAGCATTTGTCTTTGAGAAAACAGTGAGTAGCGCGTTCATCCGCTGATGGTCAAAACAAACAACGTGTTTAGACTGCTTAGCCAAAATAAAAGGAATCTTTTATGGGATATGTAACAATAGATGAAACATAAATTCATCACACACCAGAGTCGAATCGGAGTAAATCGGCCATCGGCGATATATATATAATCTTCATCCACTATCTTGAAGAAAGACACAGAGGGAATCAACAGTGAATACTACATAGTATTATTAGTGCGTTTAGATGAAGAAATTGCAGAACAGCGCCTTAATCCTACGAACTTGTTAAGTGATACGTTATTCCCTCGTTCCGAACGTGTACAATGTGTATTGATTTTTTTCCATCTATTATCATGGTATACATCTGTTGATATAATTCTTATATAATTTTTCTTGAAAAATTCGCAAAAGCCCGCAAGTTTTGCAATCAGCTGATACTTGCCTAGTTATAGAAAGAGTTACACCGTTAACATCACCTTAAGCCACAATCATATTAATATCGCCGTGCGTAAGCCGATTAAACCCACACTTTTTTTAAGACTTCTACTGCTGTAAGTGTGTTGTGTACTTCTTGTTTAACTTGAGTTAAAGGTGATGAAAACAGTGAAGTTTATGGTCAAAAGAGACAATGCTCAAACTTCCTTCCGGCTTCTTACTTAGTCGCACTTCGCACACAAACTTTTTTTTATCAAAACAATCTGTTCAGCTTAAACTGTTTTATGCTTAAATTTAAACGAAATTCACATAGTTTTGCGAACAATATGGATCGCTTTAATTTGTATAAAGAGTGAGCTTTTTTTTCCCAAATCAGTTATGAGTAACGCCATACTCTCTGGCTATTACCACCACTAAGAAAAGAAAACACATTGCTTTCTTAGAAGGAATAACCTCTTATCTTAAATTAAAGCTCTGTGCATCAGTTTCCAAGACGCTCTCCACAGGTACTTATCGATATCATTACCAATAGTATTACACTATTAATCAAAAAATGAAGGCGAGCTACTTCAGTGAATAGAAAAATATATTTAGAAAACAAGAAGAATTATTTACATCCTTGGATATGAAGACGTTATTCAAAAACTGCTATCAGAAAAAAAAAGCAACGCAAAGGAAGACTCGCTTAAACGGCCTCCTTAAATACAGTCCCACGAACCATGGAAACGGGCAAGTACAAAGAACCAGGTTCACGTTAGGTCCAAGCTCATGAACGCAAGCATTGAAGGACAAGCACTTTCGAAGAAGTTCAACCAACATTCGCTCAACTGAAGCCGAAATTATTATAATATCAAACGTCGCAAAGGAAGATCAGTCACCATCAAGCCAGCCACAAATCGGTGAACCGAACTTCGTACGCGACAATAACCCCACCAATCTAATTCCACTCTTGCGGAAATCTGAAAGAAACGACTTGGGAAGGCTCACAACGCCAGCGTACGGCTGCGAAGTACGATTTGGAATCTTGATTAAAAATACCACTGATTATTTCCAAACGTTGCGAGCGAAATTGAAAACCTTCGAAAATCTTTTTCTAGGAATTCAGTTTCTTGGGGTTTAGTTTCTTACGCACCGTTCCAAATAGTTACACCGGCGCAATCGGCTGAGATATTGTTCTTGAGTAAGTGCATTATCCAATTTACATTTGAATTTTGTGTTCAACACTCATGGTAACCTTATTGCTGCATTGTACGTTGACAGGGCACTAACTTAACAAGCCCTTTATGCATCTATATGATATCAAATATACGATTACATAACTCGCAACGGAAACATTGTTCGATTTATGGAATTTTTCCGAAATTGAGTGCGGTAGATATGCTCACAACTTGTATAAATTAGGGATATTAGGGATATTTGAGAGAATTTGCGGTTTCTTGCGAACCGAACAGCGTACGAAGAAATCGATTCCAACAAATCCGAGCTCTTACGTATGTTAAAACAGCGGGTATCGTTGTTCAGGCATACCTTTTTAATTATTTACTTTTCGTTTTTGTTCAATTGTAATAAACTAACTGTTCAGGATTTTATTCAAATTTACGCACAGTAGCTGAATATGTGACAAACGGAGTATCCTTTCCTTCTCTCTGTGCCCAGAATTTTTTGTCTATTTTAACAATAGATACATAAATGTATATCAGGGCAAAGAGATAGGTACACGCATACAGGTACGGATGCTCACATTGCGATTTTTTTCCTTTCTCTTTGTTTTGTCTACAATCAGCAAATTCACCCTTTTGATCAGCTTTACAAAAAAAAAAACGAAAAAAAAGGTCGAACTACCGTTCTCTCCATTTACTCAATTATTTACTTCGTACTCCGGCGTCGCCGGCAAACAACTCAATACTCATCAAAATCAATGTGTAACGTAATTACAGATAAAATCTGAAGAGCCTATAATAGGATAAACACCTTGAAACAAAACAACACAAAACATTTTTTAAAAAGTCCCATACATATGAATAAATAAGCATATATATATATATATATATGCACTCATACATACATAAGTCGATGAGTAAGTTCATGGGTACACTTTAAGACTCAAAAGATAATTATAATACTGAACTGTTCATGTCAAGTATGAAGCTTGTTGATTTTTGATATTTTACCAAATCGTATTTCTTAAAATTACTTCAAACGTAGTAAAATAGATCAAGTAGTTAGTTACCTATAGGAGGAAGCATAGAGAGAGAAACGTTTTTCAAATTCTCTGTACATCTTGATGATCTGCATTTTCTGTACATCAAGGCCTTTGAAATGAATCTTCTACGTACTGTTTCTGGTGCTTTGTGGAAAAGAAAGAGAGAGACCTCGAAATCAACTGTAAGTGAAGCTTTCCAAAAGTGATCTGACATAGGGCTCTTTACACACACACATATATATATATATATATCATATTTCATGATATTCCAAACATTTACATCCAATATGAATCGAAATAATTCATGTATAAGGAATTTTTCAATATATATTATTATATAAGTTAGTTAGTTAGTGTCAAAGGGTTGGGCTCCAATCGTTTATTTTTGATTTTTACCATTATTACGTTTTTTTGCACAAAAGAAAGAGAAATGAACGCCAAAAAAAAGAAAAAGAAAAGGAAGAAAACTACAAAAAACAACTTGAGTTGCGTAAAATATTTTTAATGAAAACGCATATATTTATTAGTTTCAAGAGGAGCTAAATGGTGATAGGAAATCCAGCAGATTATATATGAGAGCGAGAGAGCAAAAGCCGAAACTTTATTTCCCTCACAACTCAAATAAATTCACGTTTGCATGTATGGTAACTACGTACTTAAATTCTTATTATAGTGCACACACACACACACACACACACACACAAACATACACAAATACATGCACACACGTTCAATGCAATTGTATTTAGTGCGATTATATATATACTTATTGTGTGTCTGTCTGTCTGTGTGTGTGTGTGTGTGTGTGTGTGTGTGTGTGTGTGTGTGTGTGTGTATGTGTGTATGTATGTGTATGTACATAATTATTATCTCATATATGTACGCATGCACATATGTACATATTACATAAGCATATAGCAAAGTAACCGTTCATGCATAAAACAAGTACATAGTACAAAACAGCGACAGGAATGGCATGTGGAAATAGTTTTCTAATTTCCAGAGAAAAGGTTTTCATTAAAACAAATGCTGCTTAAGACGCAGTTGCCCTCATCTTCAAAAAGTGAAAAAACAAAACGAAATGATGTACAACTATTTCGCCTCCAGATAGAATTGCTTACTCATACCAATGCTAACAACACTTTGTTTACTTTGTTTAACATGCACATCTTAGCTTGCACAAGTATTTAGTATATATATATGTATGTAGAATACATTTTGGAACGTAAGTATAAGTCTTCTCTAGTAAATTTACATCAGTTGATAATGTCTGCGTATGGCAGTGTATAGCTTGGAACTTTCTATCATTACTACACACATTAGAATTATGCATATATGATTTTATCCTATCGCCTATCGCCATACACAAACACTCTACACGCATTCAGCAAAAATAACTCTAAATAAGAGATAAGTAAAATAAGCCGATAGTGTAATAGATGTCGTATCGTCTTACATCTGCACTTCTCGCGGTCCATAGACTCAGATGAAACATCCAGCACATATATAGACATATACGTAACACAATTTTTATTTTTAAACTTTTGTATTTATTAGAAAACTTTACTTACACAAAAATATATCCAGCGAAATGTAGATAAATAAAAAGTTAAGTTTAAAGAACAAAAAAATATAATAATGAAGACGAAGATATATAATTATTCTTATTTAATCAGAAAGGAAAAGAAAGAGACTTCCTTGAAGGCAAAAATGGAAAAATTCCATCAAGCAGTTATATAGACATTGTGAGAACCGGCCAAAAATATTATGGCAGAGCTTCGCAACCATATCGCAACCTTGCAGCCAATATTTTATAAAGTATAATAGGTAACCCGTCCACCCTAATATCGTTCCACTAGCTTCTTTTTTCATTACCCATCCATTACTCGATACAGGTGATCATATTTTATTTTTCTTTTTTTCTTTACGTTTAATGATATTATTGCTTACCAAGTTGTACTGTTAACTAAAGTCCAAAAATTCTCTCAGCTCCTTGCTGTGCGTATGATTTCAGCAATGGTTCTCAGCCCTGTTCGATTTCAAATATTACGCAACCGACCGTTATAGAAGTTCATAGTTTTCTCCACTGACCATATGTCCTTGCATCCAGTTTGGTATTGAAGCTGACACAAATCGATGATAGGACACGACCCCATTAATCATTAATCATTAAACGTTTAGATAAGGATACTTCCTCCTCCAATCTGTTAATGGTAATCGCAATTTTTTTAAAACAGCATTCGCTATCTCTTCGTCAGATCAGATACTTTTGCGACAACCTTCATACGAATACAAGTGAACATATTTGTTCATATAAGTTCGAGAATACACTCTCAAACCGATGGTGAAACCATTTTCATCGCTGAATGTTCGATTCGCATCGTCTACCCGCACCCGAAGCTTTAACAAACATTCAGTACAGTAAAAAGCATATGAACTTCGAAGAAATTTGATCTACATTTGTATTTTGAGCCTTGGCAACCCTTGGTTTTGACTTGAAAATTGTGCATCAAAGAAAAACCAGAATTAATTCGTGAAAATTTTTATGCAACAATTATTTACGGCTTTCGATATATGCAATCAAGACAAGAGGACATTTGATCAACTTGCTTCTACTTTTAGCAGTGAAGCCCAATCCCGTGTTACTGTCAAGCGCTCGTATGGTTTCAATCGTGGCCACCATCCGTTCACCGATGAGAGCCTACAGATTATGCAAAACTGATTGTTGTGCCAGAAAACATCGAACCTATCTAAAAAGTGACGATGCAAGATCGACATCCGACATGCTATGAAATTGGGAACAATCTTAAGAGCTAGTTCCGACAGTGTACACAAAATATTGCATGAGCATTTAGCTGTGCAAAAGGTTCCTTCTCGTTAAGTCTTATGCAATTTGACAAGATCTAAAAAGGTACTCGCATCGATTGGTGCAAACAAATGTGTAAGAACTACAATGGCGATGCTTCAAAAGCCTTATGTAAAATTGTATCAGTAATCATCGATTATTTCACCTTGAACCAACCCTCACAATCACGTCATGCTTCGGAAAACTGTTCGGATGGCCACAGCGCCTGTAGGAGAGCGTAAAACGGTCAACTCTAAATGGTGTGCAACCATTTATTTATCAATACTTTTTGTCTCTAAAGCTCTTAATGTATAAAGTTTAGTAAAAGTTACACGACAAAAGTGTAAATTATTTCTAATAAGTGAAATATGAACGTTTTTTATACTAAATACTCAGAACTCGAATTTGCCATAAAGTCTTTAATGCTTAAAAATACCCGTCAGAATTTTCATAAACTAAAGATGAGGGATTATAAGGAAATTAAGTTAAGTTGCTAACATCTGCTAGCTTGTACACGCTTGGTCTGCATTTGAAAATGTACACAAGCTGTGCCCAAATTACCTAAAGAACACCAACTACGTCGCGGTCGAACAAAAATTACAATATATTTTCGTCAATAATATTACACCCTATAGCAGATTTCAAGCTATATATGTTTGATAAGAAAAAATGTCCATTACAATGGTCATTATGGTTTGGGTGATCTTTCTCGCTTTATGCCGCTCCGATCCGTCCGATTATGAACAACCAATAACCGTCATTAATATTTTCAAATTGTAATTGGCCAGGGTTGTTATGTATGTATGGACAAAGCAGCTTGCAACATAACGTTCACTTTATGTATTTATTGCTTTACCAATGACGGAGTATTACGGTGTTATTCTATCTCTAATCGGATCACATAAATTTTTATGACGAATCGTACCACGATGTGACTCGCGATCACTTACGCGAACCATGGGAATGATCAAAATGGCTTATGCTTCTGTTTATAATTTAAATTTATCTATTTATCCAAACTGGAAGTATATGTAAATCTAACAGATTATGCACAGGCCATATAGTCATTGAAAATTTTTGGGATCCTTAGAAACAATTCACAAACTTCACAATAAGTTCAAAGTTCAAATGTGACTCAAAGTCACCTCGTGGGTCTGCTAGGATTAAATTTAGGCCATGCAATTTTTATATCAAATTACTATCGTCAGCAAATTTTGATCATAAAATATTAACAATCAGCCCTTTTTGGTATATAAGTGTTTACAATACATGAGAATCCTTATATATTGAAAATTATACCTCTAAAGGTTCAGTTTTCGTAGGAACGATTACAAGGGAGGGGGTTGAAAGAATTGCCCCAGCCGGACCAAATTTTCCATACCAATTTAGAGTGTCCAAATACTATCACACAGGGAGTTTTGTCGAAAAATTGCAATTGTTTCCATATAGCGAGTTTTCAAAATAAGGAATGGTGGAAAAATTGGACCGATCCGAATCATTATCTAAAGCATTCGTCCGTGCACGTCAGTGTAGCACATTTCCCTAAAGTATCTCAAAATGATCTATAAACAAAGTTGTTTTCATATTCCCGTTCGAATACCTTTGAATGCACCTGAAAGAAGTACAGAAAAAAATCGTCCAAACGCTTTCATTGTAAATCCTTTTAAATTAAGGTTATAGCTATCACCAGGTTAGAAGGTCCGCGGCGTCTTTCTCACTATAACAATGCGTAAATTACCTACAGGCAATTACCACCTACAGGCAATTAAAAACAAAAGAAACCGAAAATAGTTTTTTGTGTTCTCTCTGTTCTCTATATTCTACAATACTCTTCCGGCTAAAAGCGACAACGGTTTGCACGGTCTGAATGGTCTGAAAAATTCGTACCGTTTGTGAAAACAATGGCTTATGTCCAAAATTAAAAGCACGAAAGTGGCCCCCTCGATCATTTTCTGGATGTTCGCGAATACCAATCATTATCAAAAAAGTCGGAAAACATCTTCAAAAAATTTAAAAAAAACGGCGTAAGTCGTTTTAGGAGATCGTTCCGAAATTAAACATTAATAAAAACAGTTTTGAACCGTTTGCCTAAGTTTGATATTTGGATACTACATGAGACAACATTAAAAAATTCAATGCGAATTTCGAAATCGTGCGCGATAACGCGCGATGAAAAGTAGGTCACACTGATCGGATAAAGCTGCACAAACTGTGGAAGAGTCCGGATTGTGGCCACGTAAGATAATGCTCTTTATTTGTTTGAATTGCCAGAAAATCTCGTGCCATGTGCTGCTCCAACCAGGCGATTAACTTCACTTTCCACAGTCGAAAGCGGCTGAGGCGATTAAGATGCATCGAGATCGAGCAACGGTGTCCAGATGTGATCAAGAAGACAAACGCATCAGTTTTTCATTACAACACCACCAAATCACAATCATCTTTAATAGCTCGTTAGGTATTGAGAGAGAGAGAGAGAGAGAGAGAGAGAGAGAGAGAGAGAGAACTCTGCAAAACTCTACCCGTAGTCTAATATTGGCTTCAAAATAGCAAAGGAAGATTATTTTATGTTCAGTTCCTCGTTTAAAAATTCTAGAATTTCGTCATCAATGCTCAAAATAGTCGAACTTTACCGGAAGATTGACAAAAGCCATCAATCGAAATAACACATATTTGGTTTAAAAAAATCTATTTGGAATATAGGAAAAATGGGTTTTAGTTTTGGTGAAATAATGCCAAGAACTTTTCCGCACAATTCCAACTTTTTGGTATTGTCGGCACCGTTGATATATAGTAAGCAAGTAAATAGAACGTCGGAAGAAGACTTACGAAAGCAGACATGGTTCTAAAGGACGATATTTAAAAAAAAAAAACAATTCTTGAACATAGCTCCGCAACGTCTTGCATAGTATTTCTACACGCTCACCAAAACTGCCGCATTCAAAGCACGCATTTGTGCCCTCCCTTTCGCGTCAAATCAACATATGCGTGTATGTGTTTCTGTTTGATGGCAAAAAGCGTACGCAGAACATTTCTTTTGAACTTTCATTTTTTTTTTTTAAATTGTAATTCTTGTACCCTTCCCATCACATATTTATATTAAAAGTTTAATTAAATTGAAGATGTAGTTCTTGCAAGAAATGGTGACTCTCTTCTATGAAAGTCTGCTACCATTATTATGTTGTTTTAGTTTTGCTTCTCCAAACATTTCCAATTTGAATTCGTATGAGCGACCATTTTGTTTTTATCAGGTAACCCCACCAGTGTTACCAATGGATACATGCGAGTAGAGATCCATACGTACATGCATACATACATGACATAAATGCTATATATAGATACATTTATACGCATTGGTGTTGTCCAAATTTAACAGTCTTTCATTTTTGTGATTGCATCGAATGAAAGTAAATTGAAAAAACCGGTTATTTTTCAAATCCTCTACGAAAGTATTAATTTGCAAGAAAGAATTGTTATATAAAAAAAAAAATGGAAATTAACAAAATTTTTCACTAAAAATCTCGAAATAATGGTATTTCGGCGGACAATATCGATAGGAAAAGTGCGAACTTCTGGCCTTATGGCCTTGTTAGGGTGAATAGTTTTACGTCGCATAGGTCTATTTTTCTGATTTCACTCCATGTAGGAGTTTCACATGGAAAGCACTCCATTACAGTAAACGAAGCGATGTAAGTCATTTATTTAATAGCTGACCTTTTCTCATTAGAATCCTCTTACTTGTTTTTTCTTCTTTTTTTGTAATAACTTTCTAGGTTGCTTCGGACCCGCTGAATTAGACGAAGTACATACGTATATAAAACTAAAAAACCTAACAGTAATAATTGTGAAGAAAGAAGTATCGTGATCAAGGGTTAAAGCTCAATCAATTCACGATTTCACTATTATTAACACTATATATCGGAGTCGGAGGATAAAAATGACTTGATACTGCAAAAAAAGTATAATATAAAGAGAAAAAGAGAATAATAAAAACCGGGTTTTTAACAAACCGATAAAAGTGAAATGCCAGCACTGTTATATATATACATCCATTCGAGCACACGTTCGTACATTTAATATACACATGAGTATTTTTAGTATCCTTCGAAAACTCATTCTTTTGTACAATGCGCCCGTTCTATGCTAAGGGAAAAAAGAATAAGAAGAAGTTAAACAAAAAACAAAACAATCTCATTCTCGAAATTTCCAAGACTAAATTGAAAACATATAAACTATGTTTGCGCTTCTACAATAATTGTAATCATCTCCTCCTTACCTTCCCACTCCTCCGCATTTATACGCACTCATTTTGATAAAGGACTTACAGTTAGCTGACTAAAAATGTTAGCCTTCATTGTCGCCCAGCTCTCCCATCCAAACCATATACATATAGTGATTTCATTCGGTCGGTTCGTAGTCAAGTCTATGCATAATTCATACCATAGTACACGTATATGTATACATATATAGATACGAGCATGTGTATAGACTGTTATTTTACCGATAACATACGATGCTAGAGACGATGCAAAATCACCATGACGATGACTCAACACAACTTAGATGCTGTACACTTGATAAATTACCGTAACCATCCAACCGAATCGTTCACACACTCATACAATCATACAATTTCCTCGTCGTTTTATTCCCCTCTCTCGTCTTTCAGATACTGTCCTAGACATTTTCGTATTTAGTATGTATACTACTACTAATACTACTACTTGCCTCTGTTTGTATCCACATCCAGCATTCCAACCAAGCACACATTCGCGAACGTATAGATTGTCAAGTAATCTATGGTTATTTTATTGTACAAATATGAGCATACACATATGCACTTAAATATATATGTGAAAGACACTGTATATATATATATATATATATATAAATATATATATACAAAAATGCGCAGTGGCACATCCACCTAAAAACGTTGCGAACCTAAAACTACTAAGAACCCAAACGAACCATGTTGATGGCATGAGTGGTAAAAAGCAATCTATTTACATACACAAATACATATACACATACGTACATGCATGCATATACATATAAACATGAACAATACACATGTGCGCGTACACAAATATATATAGATATGCTCTCAATATATGTACATTCCCATATATACACACACACACGCATTTATCCATTCATTCGTTCGCTATGTCAACTACATTTAGGAATTTTTGGTTCTCTCTAACAAAAGTGTTCATCATCCAACTCCCCCATTCATTGTCAACCCATTTTGTAAAGTTTTTCAAACGGTTAAGGATAGCAATGTGTGCCATTTAATACCAACACAAACAAACAAACGCATACAAACGCGTCTATTCGAAAGACTTTATGGACACGTACATACTATGAAATCTTTAAGCAACGAATACTTAGGCATTTTTGAATGACGTTTGTCCATTAACGTGATGTCAACATAATTAACAAACTATCACAACATACACAATACATGCCCTTAATGTTAAGAAAAAGAAGACAAATTTCTGTCATAAAAATGAGAAATGTATCCACGTCATTGGTATCCACGTTTTGTGGTCATTTAAAAATGTATGTTTATTGATTCTTCGAAATTTGCTTATTCCCCGTATAATGCTGATGCTCACTGTACTTGTTTTTTGAAATTTTGCAAATTTTAAGGGATTTTTGACTTGATCTTGCGAGTTGTTTAGATTGAAGTTCTACCCTAAGTTATATGCTAAGATTAGCCACTTACAGCATCTCACATATCTAGATTAGCTTAAATATAGGACTGGAGAGATGGGGATATTTGTATTCTAAGGAATTGCAAGGAAGTCATGCATTGAAGTAGGAGTTTTTAAGTTCTAAGAATACTTCAAATATATCACAATCGCACAACGCTCCTAAAAGTACGCAAAATCGAAATTTTAGGGGTATTTTTTTCAAAACCCTAGTTTTTCCTCCTATAGTAAAATGTTCGAGTCAGCACATAAGAGTTTTTCAAAGAAAAAATTTCATCATTCATAGGCTTTAAGCTTTTCATGAATGGAATCCCGAACGTTATTAATAAGTCTTTTTATTTTGATATCCTCTATACTAAGTGTCGAAGATATGTTCATTTTATAAAAGCATTTGCAACACCCAAAAGAAAGCGTCAGAGAACCTATACAATGACATAATCTTCTCAAATCCTGCATCGGGCTAAGTGTGTTCGTCCGCCTGTAGCGAACATACTCGCATTCGCAAATTGGAACCGGCCTATCATATAAAAGAGATTGGGAACGCCGCTGCCCTAAAAAGCGAAATAGCAAAAAATTAATCTCTTGCCTATAAAGAGCGGCCACAAAGCAATGATCGTCACCGCACACTCAATAAGCCCGAACTTAGGCAACAACGACGTGATAGCAAAGTACAATACACGGTCCAAACATTGACAGCCTACGTCAATTGATGGCCACTATACCATCCGACAGCCACATATGCTTGAACAAACTTTCTCCATGCTTTTCAAATGAAAGGAAAAGACGACCTATTATCATATTTAAAGGAACTATAACTTTAAGCCGACATATTCCAAAAAATGGAATCAAAAAGGGAATTATTTTCGAAAAATATTGAAAAATGAAAACACCAGAGCCATTCTCGAAAGGCATCTTGAATTCATGGGGCTCTGTGGTCGACTCGTTTTCTGACGAAAATTTGAATTAAAACAAAAGAAAATCATTCAATCCTTTAGCGCTAGTGTAGTGTAATAAAGTAGGAGAAAGAGAATTTTAAAAATATTGATTTTTATGTGATCGGCGAGAGCTTGAAGAATAAAAGCTACGTTTTCGGCCAAATAATGTTTAAATTGATTTATCGTCCAATCTCTACGTATCGCGATAAAGTAATACAATAAAGTAGTAAAAAGTAAAGAGAAATTGTTCGAGTTATGTTAGAAAGTCATATTTTGTGTTTCATATTTAAATGTTCCTCCTCACTATCTTCTCTTGAAGGTTTTTTGCTCGCAAACGCATCCGGCAAAGATGGATTCGCACGTCTTAGACTTTTCGCGTTGCGAAAGGACAAAGGAGACGGCAAAAAAAATACATATATATACATAATTCCAGCCGCTCTCAGCCTTATATCTGCTCAATCCTCGTCTAGATGAAGCTACGCTGGGGCTTTTTTCTTTTGGAAGTGCTTTCTAATGAACGTGAAAGCTTTCTAAGCATATTTGTTAACGTGCTAGTAGAGTTAGAAATCAACAGACAAAACATTAAGCTGCAACTTCCCCGCTGACTTTAATTTGACGCATGCCCTCCTTTCATGACATTTACGGCAAAGCCTGAAATTTGAACACAAAAATCTCTTTCAAATGTAATGGTCTTGTATTCGCCATGTTCGAGGAAGTTCAAATAATTTGGAAACTGAGTTAAACGAAATTCCGTGGTAGTCCGGTATCTGAGCACAGGAGAGAATAATTTTGTTTTTCCCCTTGTAAAGCAGAAGTCCACCTTTAAAGGCATTTATGAAAATTCTCTACATGGGAGCATAAAGCAACTCGTATTTGGGGCTGCGAAAAGTCAAGTTGAATCAATTTTTCAAGTAACGTGTGCAACAAATTATTACAGTTTTTGGGCTGACCATACTTTTCGGACAATGTTCCTGTTTCGATCGTTCCAATTTTTACAGTGAATGGATACGCTATCGAACAATGTTAACCTCAAGTTGATGCTGCGGGCATGGATTATTTTATTGATATGGCATCTTCGCCAGGACGGGATCATTTGCAACATAGCTCCTGAAACAATGATTGCATTGCTCGATGGATTTTTGCAATTTCGAAATCGCTTACAGATAAGTTATTTAGGTTGCAAAAACGGGAATCAGGTCACTTTCCAAACTGAATCCAACAGCATGTTTGTTTAACTCGAATTGACATTTTCCATAGCGCTGTGTTAGAAAGTGAAAAAACCAGATATATGTACATCGACGTGTAATCTTGCTCTGTTACATATCTATATATATATATATATATATATATATATACATAGATATATAGGCATAAAATACCAAGCGATAGTACACGTAGCATAATATGGTTGCTTCTACACTTATCCCGCACCTTTCTAAATTATTTATTTGAAAATATGAACCATAAATTTGGAAGCAAAAGTGATTCCGGCTGCCTTGGTAGCACTCCTAAATTAATTATAAATAAAACATGTATTTCATATCGCTTAGTCCACTTACAGAAATACTACCTTTGTGTTAAAGAGCATGTGACGCGTTCTCAATGGCTTTAAAAATCAATATTCAGTTGATTCTAACCACGTAAGTCGTCTAAAAATGTACTGAAATTAAATCAGTTGTATATAGCACAGTCGGGAAGCAAACTTAAATTGCTAGAGTACCCCAATTTCTCAATATTACCGACAATGGATACATTATTAAAGGGAAAGTAGGTAGGAATTTCCATTTCATATCTTTTGATATTTATCGCGAATATATGTATGCATACATATATATTTATATATAATCACAACAGAATACTTTTTATTAAATATAAATTTTATTTTTATATATATGTGTACGTGTTTCAAATGTTTGTATGCTTGTCAGACAATATTAGAGATGTTACTATAAAACTTGAACTCACACACGCACTGGAACATATCCCTGTACTCTACATACCCATTCACCTCATAAGATAGACCCTTAAATTGTGCCAGCGTATTCCTTTTGGCATCCCGCCGAAGACCGACAGGCCGAAATTATCCTTGAAATGTTCAAAAGTATATTTAGCTTTTAATCCATTTCGCCGCATTATTTGCGGACTTTGTCACCACCTGTGTATTTCGCAAGGATCGCCTTTATGCAAATGTCTACCTCACCGCACTGATAGTGTACATAAACATGCACATATATGTATCTGTATATATATATATATATATATATATGAAATGCACATATGAAGTAGCAAAGAGTTGTTTCATTCATTATCGTTATCAGACAAAAGTTTGAGGCATGAGTTTTGAGTTGAGTAGAATTCTTGTCATCTTTCTCAACGTAAAAGTTTTAATTAATGCCAGCGTCCCTAATGAGTTCATATGACGAGTGGCATTAAAACGAATGAACGTAGAAAGCAAGTGCATACTTCTAGACTTGAGAGTTTTGTTTAGCTACTTTTGTTATTTCGCTTTTTCACATCCACCACCCAATCGGTATGGTTAGTTTATCTTATATGCTTGTACTCGCATCCTAGTCATCTCTGCTAATCTTCAGACGATTGAGCTCAGAAACCTTTCGAAAAATCACCATTGATTTCAAATTTTTTTTTTCGATTTGCTTTCATCAAGAACAGCAATCGCTAAATCGCCTTGCAATCTCCTTCATAGACCATAATAGAATTACTAAAAATACCTAAATATCACCCATCTCTTTATTATGTGTTTCCCATAACCTTTACATTTTTGCCACCAGTACTGCATTTTGTCTATACGTACGTACATCGTAACTTTACATACCGTGTCTGTTAGCAATTTTTCGGTAAAGGACAGCACATACTTACTATAGGATTCGTATGATGCTATGGAGTATGATGATAATGATGGGTTGCGAGAGTTCGATATTAACTGACTATAATTCCTTTTTGCATATATCAGTGTTCACATACATGTATATATAAATTATTTATATATGTATGTGAATACAAAAGAAATAACTTTTATGCCCACTACTAAAGGCGTATATTAATTTTATTATTTTTTTTTTTTTTTTTTTTGTTTTTTGTTTTTTGTTTCTTAACAATAAAGTATTTACCTCAATGCACAGTAAAAAGAAAAGTTACTAATATACGCGGAACTGATGAAAGTCTAAATACTAAAATTAAATTTTTTGCTTTTTTTGTGTTTTTACAACAGCGTTTAGCAAAGTATTCGATGAAAGAAGGTAACGTTCATGTGAACAAATATTTTGAACTTGGCTAAGAAATTATCTCAGCGTATAAATCGCAATGGATAAGAAAAATAAAGAAAAGTTTAAATTAATTCGATTTTTCTGTTACGTATAGAATTTTGAACAACCTTAGGTTGCAAAAAACAGTAATAATAATTTGAAATGGTTAGATGAGTTGTGCTCGAAACGAGGTTTTTTTATTTGCGACCATAAATAGGAATTTTGCAATTTTTGATTAGCTGACCACTTCGCGGCCGATTATTTTAGCAAAATCCTATGTATATTTGGAATTGTTTATTTACAAACCTAAGACGATATTTCATCATCTTCGATCGCTCCTACAGAATCTAATCCAATGTGGTATGGTAAATATTCCAGTTACTTTCTAGATCGCTCGATCTTCTTGGGAATAATTTATACGTCTTTTCAAATGAAATACCAAACCATTTCCGGGAAATTAAGTAGCAATTAGTACGAGATAACCATACAATTTCTCGGCGACTCAATCTTGCATCGTTATGGCTGTGTGCGGAGGGGGAAAGCTTCTCTACAATAAATAGCGTCTACCCTTACGTATGCATTCGGTTAAAGCTCCCGAAAACTGAAAGAAATCTAGATGACACAATATGTTCTTCGCGCTGCTCCCCACTTCTTCAACTGTAATAGCCGCTGTAAACTCCAAACACATAATACGAGGAGCGTGTGTAGTTGGCAAGCGTAACTACTTCCACCGCAACTGAACTTTTGCCTATGCTCGGAATATTCATCAGCAAAAATCAAAATACGTTACTAGGTCCAAGGGAAGTTAGTAAGTCGACTAAATTTGGCTTCCGAGCATAACCTATGGCGTAATGGTTCTCAAATGCTGTGCGCGTTTCACAGTAAGTTCGACATCATCCAATATGTCGTCACATTTCGTTTGAATCGTGTGTATAGTGGGGGGAGGAGGAAGGATTTCAATTTTCTATTTAAATTTGCTCGAGCTATAGCTAAAGCTATAAAGTTTCACAAGAACATGATACCAGTTACTTTGTTTATGTACGATTATCAGGTGGCAACCAAGTCCTTTACTCTCAGCGGTGTGTTGTGGTGGACGTATATTTTGTCTACTGTGAACGAAACAATATGTTATCCTTAAATAAAACAAAACTGGGCTCCCTTGTTGTTTTTGTTCTTGTATGAGAAACCGCGACAAGCATTTTGAAGACAGTTTCCAAACTTAATCATTCCTCCATGCCAGATTGTCAAGGTGTTAGGCTGCCTTTTGATACATCTCTGGCAACTTCATTTGTCGACTATCGAGAATAATTTGAACGATATTTTCATTTTTGATATTTTCTTTTTCGGACCTTCACTGCGTTTCATTATAAAAAGATTATAGTTCTTTGTTCTTTATTCTTGATGCAAACTGCAAAAGGAACGATAGAACATTCACAGGATGCAAAATAAAACGTCAATGTGATCGTAATATTCGGTTACACGTTAGTAAGCTAATCAACGGAACATTACACATTGAAAAGGAAATCGTACCACACTCTCCTGTTTCTAAGATACTGCGCTGTTTTTCTCAACCGACCCACATTTCCTTTCCTTCTTTTTGGAACATGAAGCAATGGCCCAATTTTTGAATCTGCTAGCAATGAACAAGCTTTGAATAACATATGCTTCCGTATTGTTACGCACTATATTGTAAAAACTCTTTTTGAAATGAACATGCAACGAAGAAGGCGAACAATGGCAATGATGACAATGAAGCATATCAACTTATTGTACTTATACCCTACACTTCTTGTGGTACATATATGTATGTATTCGGTTTATGCGAAAGTATGCAACGACCAGAAGGACTGAAAGACAGATTCGATTTAGAATCATTTTCTGAATCAAATGAAACCTCTCTGTCCGTCTATTTTTTTCCATGTATTTTTGCATTTAATCCATAGATCGCAGTTTTTGAAACATTTCAAAGAAATTTGAATGTAGATTGGAATGTGGACGAGCCCCACTGAAGATGGATTGGCCTTTATTTTAATTTTTACGACCGCTCTCGGTATTTTCCCGACAAAAATGAGAAATTTGCACCGGGTGGGCCGTTGTTTTGAACCCCCTGCTGTATAGCCTTTTCGAATCAAAAGAATCGAGCTGTTAATATTTGGCAGTGAGAGCTGGTCCATAATCGTAGTGTGACATACATATCAATTATACCAAATTTAGATTAGATAGACCTATTTTTCGTAGCCACGCCGCATAAGGATTTTCATGGAAGATAGGTCTTTGTAGGGTGACGCAGTCTAATTTGTAATACTTTGTGACGAAAATAGGCGAAGAATAATATCGATTTGAATCACATCTGTTCACGTTTTGGATTCCGTACCATATCAAGGCTCACATGAAAAGTATGCTCTCGCATGGTTAAGGGGATTAAATGATGAGCTTCGCCAGACTACAATATTTTTACTTGAATTGTTTTTTACACAAAAACCTTTCTAATTTCAAGAGGCATGCGAGTGAGTGTACACCGATTATAACGTGCCGTTTGGACAAATGCACAGATAAATATCAAACACTCTTTCATACATATTTTACATAATTTTAATTAGCCAAATTTTATCATATTTACCGTACATATAAATAGTCAATAATATTATAGATAAACAAAAAAAAGCTTAAGCATGAGGTATGTGACTGCCCTCGGCTTGATAACCGTACTCATCAGCAACATAGTTGACAGTGAAGTGATGGCCTTCTTTGTCAACGAATGAGTAGCTACCGTGAACAACGAGAGCATCGTGATCTTTGTCAAAATTTTTCAACTGACCTTCAGCGTCGTGCTTGGTACCGTCCGAAGTTTCATAGCCAAATTTGTAACCATCGGGACGAACATCAGACTCGTAACGGACTATTTCAGCGTGCTCGTAATCATGATGATCGTGATGATGTTGAGGAGCACCCAAGGCAACAGCGAATATGGCAACAAAAACAATAATCAATTTCATTTTCAATTAACGTACAAACTATTTGTTTACTAATGCGAATATGACTGCAAACTGATGCTTTCAAAAAACGTTGCTCCGGTTTTTATATACTTTGCCTATCGATTATTGCGACCAAAAAAAAAAAAAAGAAGAAATAAACTAATAACACAAAATCAAATGGTAAGAGGTCTTTAATAAATGCAAATTAGTAATATTTTAGCAAAATTAATTGATCTGCTCAAAGTATATATTAAAAAAAAAAATTCCGTCCCATAGTGATACACTTTTCAAATATTTATGGCAAACAAATAAAACACTTGATTGAACATCTCACTTCGATACGTTTATTATTATTGTTCTGTGCAATCAATGCAATAAAAATCAAAATATGCGGAACTGGCAGTCTTCAAAATCAAATTCCAAATCTTACATATAGTGTATACATCACTCAACACACAAATCAGATCAAAATTTATAAACTCGTTTTAATTTTTGCCAAACAAAGAAACAGAAGCAAAATAATAATGAAAGCACTTGACAATCAAACCTTGTCTTTAAGCAAACTTTTTATGCTCAGCGCCCTAAACCTGTTTTCCCTTAAGTGCAATCATGTCAATTAAGTGACCATATCCGTCACTTTTGAAGTGATGCGCATGAATCCTGTCAAATAAGTCAGGTTATCTTCTTATCTTTTGATATCTTTGCATTTTTTAATCGTTTCGGAGATCGTTTCGCTTTTGCAACTATTGGAGGCGGACTATGCCAACTTTCAATCAAACCCATATATAACAAGCTTCAGTTTTATTCAGTCTATTCAGAATCTCACATTTACTTTTAAGGTCTCTGATAGGGAAGGGATAAACAAATTAGTGTAAACCTACTCTCTTCTGGTGGAGCCTAAATTTCTAGCAAATCAATTAAGCTAATGAAATGAAATGCTCGTTCAATCCGCAAAAGCCAGGATGCCTACTTCAATACTTCAATGCGAAGTCAAGGATGACTAGGATTTGTAATCAATAATATTCTTTTACTCGACTCTCGAGTGTTGTTGAGATAAGCACCAGCAAAGACGAGAAGCTTCTTCCCGGCCCTCTACTAACCGGTCTTCCCATTTTAAATAACTCCTCGCACGCATTGCGAGTACCGAAGACAGCAAAAACAGAAGCCCAGAAATACCAACAGCAGCGCTACTGTTTCATTCGATTCGAAAGGTTGTTGGCTGACGCATATGCTACGATTAGTAATTAGGCATTGTTTTAAGAGTTGGTAAATCTTTCCCTTCAACGTTTTCCCTCCATTCGGTCGAAGTCATTTCATTTAAACAGTGCATCGAGCAGTTTCCTTACAAAAGTTGATAATGATTCTAACATAGGAAAGACCACTTATTAGTTTTTAAAAAAAACCACAAATGTTTTTTTTGTTGACCTAATAGATGCTTTAAGTTTTCCCAACAATAGGGGAAAAAGTTCATTACTTGAAAGCAATATTTTCCTAGAAATTGTGGTTTTTCTCTCAAAGCGCTCCAAAAAGACTGCCTACTCAAATTAATACCTGCTAGGAAGCTACAACTTAATGTCTTAGTTGTTGATTGCCACCTTCTCTAATACACTAACAGATGTCTATAAAGAGTATCTATGTTCATTTGAAGGTATTTTCTGGGAGCTTTTCAGCCTACAGCCTCGATTCGATATATAGCGATCGAATGAAGTGATAAATATGATTCTGAATCGGTCTAAGCTTGTCTGTCCAATTATTATATTATGCTTTACTTTTTCCATCAGCAGCATTTGTGATCAGTAGACGCATAGCGGTGTTTCGTAATGATGGCCACTAGAATGCCGTGTCTTGTGAAGGTCAAGTCAATAGCTTGCTATAGCTGGGTCTATTTGCAGTAACGTTTTGTAAAATTCATTCCCTGAACCTTATGTCGAAAGGACAATAAAGAGCTAGAACTTTTAAGCCGGTATCTGTACGCTGACTCTCAACTATGACGCCCGCGACTACACTTTTATAAGCAGCGTCACTTTGGAAGCACGTAAATGAGGTGAATGTGTGACCAACTAGTTGCATCGTTAAGATGAAGGCTATTAAGGCTCTATGAGCAGCAAATTATTAAAACTGTTCGCCTTTGTTCGCATTACGACTTGAAACTTCAATACCAAACAGCTTTACTTTCATCTCTTCCGAATTCGCTCTGTTCTAAGATACAATTCTAATATTTTTTAGCTAATAGCTATACGGGTGTCAGTAAAATATACATTTACATCGTACGTAAATACATGTCCATGATTAAATATTAATAATATCCCAGATCTCGCTGCTTTTGTTTCTCCCTCTCTCCGTTATTGCAACTAACAGACAAAGTCGTTTATTAAGTTGCGTTGTTGAAAGGCAAGCTTTTGTGCACGTATAAATGAGTTCAAAGGTCAGCCACACGCCACGGAGACTACGTACTAATCATTTGATGGTCATATGGCACACAGCTATTATTAAGAGTTTATTTTCCAATTACCGCCTCACGGGAATCCAATTGTTTATACGAACTTGTCGACATACTTGTACATACATACAATCTTTTTTTTGTTTTTATTTATTTTCCTCCGAGTCTCTCTTTCTATTTTTGCTTTTTTCAATGGAATTCGATAAAAACAAACAATAAAAGCACATTTTTTCCCGTTAAAACGAGCATAAAAATTTTGGGGTTGCGTTTCATCATCATATAGTTTCTTTTTATTCCCTCTAATCTATGCACAATGCGTAAACGCATACATTTGTAGGTATATTCATTGGTCAAACAGTTAGTAGCGGTCAAATAAAATTGATTTATGTAGTGGAAGAAATTATTAAGGAGGGTTAATAAACTTTTTCAAAATATTTCTATTTTTTTTTTTATTTTAGGTTTTGGTATGCAGACGTAATTTTCTTGTACACTAAATTAAATCCGAGGAAAGTATACATAAGTGGTTAAAACCAGTTATAGACTAAGGCAAAGCATTTTATATAAATTTGTTACATAAAAGTAAAAGAAATTATTAAGGGAAACTTTTCTTCAAGGTCAACACAAATCTACCAGATAAAAAAAAAAAAAAATTCAACAAGTTGTCTATTCATTGTCTTCAAAAAAAAAAAAAACAATAAATAAAATATGAAAAATAAAAAAATGAAGTAATAAAATAAATGAAGCTTTAGGTGTCCCGTTTATTTTCACTTCACCCAATATTCAAAAGAAAATCTACCCTAAGTTTTTCTGCTTTCGAGTGGGTCGTCTTCAATTTTTTTTTTCCTTATCTAACATAGAGCGTCGGCGACTGTCAAACTAACAGTCGCCAGTCTGCAACGAGTTTTAAACGAAAAGAAGAGACTCTGGGGAATTTATTGAAAAAAACAGTTTAAAGTTTCTGTGTAAAATGAATCTCCACTGGACCGGCCAAGCTTAAAAGATTTCCGACAACTACAAGGCAGACGAATTAGCCCAGATTGAGATTTCTCCACAAAATACGTACAAGGCCAAGCATGCTGTAATCCTCCTCCAATAAAAAAAAAATTTGCTATCATTAAATCTAGGAAAATAGATATGTGAAAGTTTTGATAATCTTTCTACACCGGATTTAAGCTTAGCCTTGGGATCCATAAAAAGCTACTATCATCTTAACGAAGACGCATGACTGCACAACGATCCCTGCTAAACTTACTAGAATTTGCGTGAGATCAGGTTGTTACAGCCTTCCATCTACCCTCAAGAACCAAGCATTACAAGCTCTTGGCAATGCATTCTTTAAGAATTTTGAAACCCTATATTCAACCGATATCAATGTTATGGGTAACTTTTCGAAAGAAATCATTTATTTTATTTCTTCTTTTATAACGAAGTGTGGAAAGAGAAAGAGACAGGGAGATAGTGGCTGCAATCGAGTAAGTGTTATCCCTTTACCGGTAAGCTCTGCTGCTTGTCGTCTACTCGGCTACTCATGGGTATAAAAAACATCACAGCATCTGATCTGGCTACTTCCGGTTTGGCCCTTCCCTTTACATAAGAGAAAGGTTTACGTCATTAGCTTGTCTTAGCCCGAAGGAATCCGCGGCGGCCTCGGTTGGTCCCGCAACCTATCTTAGCTATTTGTAGAGTCGCCTGGGCAATTCGTATCACGACCTGAAAGATCTATTGTGCTCGGTGTTATCTAAGTGAGGCAACAAACTCTCTGATCTTAATTGTAATCTTAAAGAACTGTATAAAAATCGTCGAGTTGACTATTTCTTGCTGTTGAAAGCACGATTTACTTATTCAAACGTGTATAAACATGTTCGAGAATTTTCGATAAGCTTGTCACGGAAAATAATGTGCATTTTCAAACTTGATCGGCGAAATTTCACCAAAAAGGTACGCACCAAATTTTGCGAGTTTTAGAAAATCGATGGAAATGAATAGACGACACAAGCCCTCACATACCTCTTACACTTGTAAATAAGTTGCTCTAAATATAACTGCGACTTTTCGATATAGAAATAACAAAAAAAAAAAAAAAACATTCCATTGAACATACTCACTTACATCACTTTTTAAAAGTACTGAAGAGATATTTGCGAACACTATAAGCAATTTCCTTAGTCGTTTGAATGTAGCAAAGTGAACCTGTTTGAACATTGTTTACGCACTTTGTTCTCCGCATATAAAACAGAAGCTGTAGTCTGCATGCCAGGTGGCCGATCAATTTGGTGTCCCGATTACTGTAGAAACCCTACTTCTTACGGTGATGGATGGAAACGCGTGTCTTCGTTGCAAAGAACACCAAAGCTAAAATTATTGGCAAACAAACTTTTGAATACTAATCATAATTAACCATTTGGAAAATCTATTGTGACTTTTTCTTCTTCTTTTTTTTTAGTATGATCAACCACGCAAGGAATGTCCTTTATACGTATATCACGGTAATGATCAGAACGAAGAAATGACGAAAGAGAAAGTGTTAGGGAATGTGACCATAGCTTAGTGGATGGGCGCCCAATCCGTAAGTGCTATTTCTTTACCGAATGTGCGCTCACTACATTTAAGACCATACTCGGTCATACCGAACTGAGAATTGCGGGCGCCGTGAGTTCATCGGCTTGATAGTCGTGTTACCTATGGTACTTTACACCACATAACTTATGGCAATTTATATTAGGACCCCTACCGAACTTCAACTTAAGTCCAAATTTGTCATTTAGATTACATAGCCTATAACCATGTTTTCGGGTACGATCTAGAAAATATCTTTTCATTTTTCGAGTTCGTCAAGTTATGTGGGTTTGAAAGGCGGTATAATAGTGACACTGATGCGTAGCGAATTTGCAATTTCACGACAATGACTTTGCATTATCATCATGCTCCTGACTTCAACAGACAAGGCTTATTTAATGAGATACAGATTAGTTTCCTTCTTTTTTTTTGCAGCCGAAACCTAATCGGCTACCAGCAAAAGCGAAGTAGATTCGGAACAGCTTTTATAGTACGTTTCCATAGCCATGCGATGGACATACAAATCTAATGCATTTCATTTCTTGGAATGTAAATAAGAATTAAAAAGGAAGAAACACGAGGTATAAAAGTTAAATTTTTTTCTCATCCTGTGTTACATTTCTGTAGTAGTCTATACTTATGGCGATGGCAAGCAAAGTCTTTTTGATTGCAAGTATATCCGCAAAACATTTATCAAATCTTTGCAAATTTGGGTTTTTTAAATGTGAGTTTTCTCTTTTGAAAAATTGGCCATCTCTGACTTACGCACTATAATGAGACCTCTTCTGACATGTGTGCGCGTGTGTGTATGTGTGTGTGTGTGTGTGTAAACAAAAATGATTTATTGCATATCAAAAAATAAATAGTTGTGTTCTTATATCGTCGCACACGATTATTTTTTTGTTTTCATACTTTAAAAGTTTTCGACTCTCTCTGTCTCTCTCTCTCTCACACATACACTTTCCCTTTCTCTCTTCTATTGTCGGACTTACAAAACTAATCAACATAAAATAGGTCACATATTATTATAACGTAAACTACTCCTTATACGCTCAACACACACACACACACACACACACACTGGCATCCGTAGAACATGGAAACGCTTCAAGTTAGTGCTTGAAAAACTTGGCACAAAAACCGTGAAAAAAATTTAAAAACAAAGAAGATGAAAAAAGAGGAGAAAAGTCGACAAACCTAGAGACAGTACTAAGTTTTCTTACTGTTATTATTATTATATTTTTTTTCATATTTTTAGTTTTACCGTAATGCAAACATAAAAATATTACATTGCAATGAACGTTAGGTACTTGTTGTAAGTATGTGTGCATACAGAAGAAGAGTATCAACGTTTTCTTATGCTTTTATACTCCGCTACCTGCAGGTTAAGTAGATTGAAAGAATTAAATTATTTGTAACTTTGCTTCGAAGTACACAAAGAAATAGTCCCAGCTTAGGTATCTATCTATGTTCTTGACCATCATGACTATCTCAACCCAGGTGAGTGCATTAACATAGATTTCTGTGCGAAACAGCAATGCTTTACAAGCCTTTTCCTGCTCACGCAATGTTCACTTAAAGTAGTAATACCGTTTCATTAATACCGTTACATTATTACTAAAAGTGATGCGGTAAACTCATGTATGCACTTGTGGAGACAGATCTGTGCAAGAGCAATGCTTCTATGTTGGCCACTAAACGAATCTGTTATTAAGGGAAAATCAACCAATTTTCATAGGCATTCTTCCATGAAACACATACACATACACATATAGTGACATTTGCCACTACTATTACTATTACTATTACTACTAGTGCCAGTGCTAGTACATAGTACGTAGTAGAAGCTACGTGATGGGCACCAAAAGTGCGCTTTCAAGCAGATACAAATTTCTCACTTGTTGTTTTATTTTTTTAACGTTCGCTGTATTCATGGGGCTGTGGATAAGTCTAAACATTTAAATTCTTTTTTGTATTTCTTCTAAAATTATATTGAGGGAAAGTGCAATTTTGCCAGACATTTGTATTGTATTTAAATAAAAAACGAAAGGCATTGCAGCTCGCATTAATGCTGTGTGAGTGAAATCTATTGTGGCTGGGTCTCACACCGAGTACATAACTGTAATTTTTCTTATTTCGGAATCATTATTTAAGGAAAGAATGAGTATAACATTAAAAAGAAAAAGCAAAGTAAGAGAAAAAAATAAATAAATAAAAAAAAAAAAAGAAAAGAAAAGAAAAGAAGAAAATCAACTTCGTTACGTATTTTTCTTTTGCTTTTTAAATACGCGGCTGTTTTTCTTTCGTTCATTCATTCATTCATTTATTCTTTTTACTGCTTTTTTGTGCCTTTATTTCGCGCTCATTGTATTTATGCATACATTTTGCTTCTTTTTTTTCCCTAACATCCCAACGAAGAGACACACATTCCAGGCAGGCAACTGGCAGGCGTCATCTTTGGGGGATTTTATAATGAGGCAAGACTATTATTTCTTCTTTTTTCAATTTTTTTTTTTTTTTTTGCCTCCTTTGCAGTCAAGGTCGGGGTCGTTATTCTTTTAATTTGATGTTATGCCTTAAGTTGTT